>VMBQ01003993.1:31632-92296 GCA_007657795.1 Dreissena rostriformis
TTTTTACAGTGACAAAAAACGTATTCACACAATGGCTGCCACTACAACTGACAGCCCATATAGGGGGCATGCATGTTTTACAAACAGCCCTTGTTTCAAATCATTTAGCACATTTGTTCACCATCATTGGACGGTGTGTCGCGCGAAATAATTACGTCGATATCTCCAAGGTCAAGGTCACACTTTGAGTTCAAAGGTCAAAAATGTCAATAAATGAGCTTGTCCGGGCCATAACTATGTCGTTCATTGTGAGATTTTAAAATCATTTGGCACATTTTTCCACCATCATTGGACGGTGTGTTGCGCGAAAGAATTACGTCGATATCTCCAAGGTCAAGGTCACACTTTGAGAAAATAGATTGAATTTTATTGAAGATGACACAAGGGGGGTAACTAGAGGCAATCAGTAACAATGCACATTTTGATTTGTCTCCCTTTATCATACTTTTTTTTTTCAAATTGAAAACCTGGTTTTGTGACAATTTTGTCCCTTGTTAGATCTTAACATCGTTGTGTAAAGAACATATCCACACATACGTACACACATACACAAACGACAGCAACACAAACAGAACAGATTCGGTGTTAATATATCAAGCAAAAACACCAGAGTTTCATTCGTTCTTAACAGAATTCCTATATATATATACTATATCTTTCCTATATTCAAAGAATGATTTGCATATACACAGTCATAGCAAAAACATAAAAACGCCTTCAACCGTTCATAGTAGCTCTTTGTAGTCATATCCGATTATATGATTAATATACGGTGTTTAGTCCTACCCTTAATTAAAAAAAAATACAACGGGGTTACTGTATAATACAGTTAATACTGTCCGGTTAACGCAGTGGTTGGTACACGTATTTTTAACATAGGAGACCCGGTTTTAATCCCCGTTACCGGAAGCATGTGAGTTTTGTCGGTGATCACCCTACCGGAGGTTTCCTGCTGGTACGCATGCTTCCAACCCCACATCACAAGACCACACCAAAATTGAACATCTTTCAATAACAACCAAATAGCTGGAAATTGCAGCTTTAATTCAAAATTCGTCCCAACTGTCGTGAGTCTAATCAGTTAATTTGGTAGGAATGCTGGGATACACTCTGGGTCCCCATAAAATACAGCCTCTCTGCTATTACTTATGCTGCTGCTGCTCATACGACAACAACTTCTACCACCACAGTTTACAGCTACCATTTATTGTAATAATACTACTAACGCTAACACTACCACTACGACTTTTCCTACAACAACCACTACTACAACTACTACTAATGTTACTTATACCACCACTACTACTATTAATATTACAACTATTACTACTATCACTACCACAAATACTTTTGCTTATGTCACTTCTGCTACTTCCACCACCACCACCACCACCACCACCACCACCACCAAATGGTACTCTACTGACTTTGTTCGAATTATGCATTTAGGGTAACGTCAAAGGGGCCTCATGATTTATGTAGAAATATATAGTTTATAAAATATAATTATATGATGATTAACATCATAAAGTTTTCATCTGCAAAGTTTGTTAAAATCATGTCCCCGGGATCGAAAACCGGCCACGCCCCAGGGGTCACATGATTTTTTTTTTAAATAATTATAAAATAAATAACGTAAATCTCCTTCTCTGAAACAACAAGTCACAGAGCTTTGGTATTGGAATGTAACATCTTATAGAGATCCTATACAACGTTTGTTTAAATTATGCGCCTGATGTCAAAGCTGGCAACACCCCATGGGTGACATGCTTTATTAAGATATGTATTAAACATTGTTTTCAAAATTTTCTCCATTATAATTGTGTGTGTAACATCGTATAATTTTACAAAGTATGTGCAAATTATGCCCTTCGGGTCAAAACTGACCTCTCCCCAGAGTCACATGATTTATATTGACTTCTTTTGTGAAATAAAATAATTCTTTAAAACAGTAAAACCAAGAGATGTAATATTTGGAATAGAACATCATATATCGGTCTTCTACACAGTTTATTCAAATCGTGCCCCTGTACTCAAAATATGCCCTGTTGATGTGTGTGTGAAATGATTTGTATTGAAATTTTTTAATAGCATTATAACCTTTAAAACAGCTCTGAAATAAAAAAAAAACCGACAGCTGTGACATCAGATTATTGTCCTTTTTAAACCATGCCCTCATGAGTCTGAAACTGGCCATGCCCCGTTACACACGTTAGCTATCTAGGGACATTTTTAAACTCTGTTTGGGGAGTCATTATTGTCATAATTTAGTCGTATTTCATACACAGTGTTCAATCAGCCAATATACAATAAAACGTAAATTATTTTTCAGACAATGCCGTTTAGTTGTCCTCATATCAGACAAAGTAAAAGGCTCTACATGGGATTTAAAGAAGACAATAGCTGAGGGTGAATCGCTACGAAAAGGTCTGGACAAAATGCAGTTTGCGAAAGAAGAAAACATTTTACTCTTAAAAGCTTCATTTAAAACAGATCTTCAAGAAATCGACGAACGGCATCAGAAAGTGATAGACACATTTGATCGACTGCATCATAATCTAAAAACAGAACTTGAAACAGTGCACGCGGATATGCTATCGTCTTTACAGAGCGATATAGAAAAATGCAAGGACACGATAAAGAAAATGATTGTTTCTGATGACATACAGCAGGCGAGGTCAGAACGCGGATTTATTGTGTATAGAAAATGTATTGAAAACAATTGTTTGGCAGAAACCAAGCTTCAAGAACTGACCATGAATGTCGTCGAAATTTCGGTTCAGCAAAACGAGGATCTAGATACGTTTATTTCTACCTGTTCTAGTCTTGGGACTATTACAAAATGTGTAAACCAAACCAAAACAGTCGATCCGAATGATGTTATTGTTATTCGTGACAAGGAAGAAATCAATGTGAAAAGGGATGGTGATTTGGAGATGTGCATTATATCTGGTATGTTTGAGACGGCTGGAAGGAGACTCATTATTGCCAAATGTCAAACCGGTCGTGTGGAACTGCTTGACGATGCTTTTAATGTGAAATCATTTCTAACCGTTCCAGAATGGCCATGGTCGTTGTGCCACATGCCATCTGATGAGTTTGCAGTGACGGTGTGCGATTCAAAATCACTCAGCGAGATCCACTTTATCAGAGTTCAAAATGAAACTCTTGAGGCACTCAGAACAATGAAATTGAAACATCACTGCTACCATATCGCTCATCACCTGGATGACCTGTTTATAACTTCCAGGACAACATTGTACCAGTACACAGTAGATGGACAGTTTGTGCGGAAGCTGTACACAAATAAAATTGACCCCGGCTTCCCAGGTAATGCTTGTCTGATAACTATAAAGTTGAAAGTGTACAAACCATTCTTTTAACACAATACTCGTGATCTAAATTTGTATCATTGTAATTGTAGATAGTGTATCAAATGATATGTTATTCATTTTAAATAATTATAACTGTTTAAGCCCACCTGGTGAGATATTGTTGTTGGTAGCTCTCCGGCATCCTGTGTTAACGCTTCAAACGACCATGAGGTCAGAGGTTTAATATTTGATGTGTAACTTCGTATGATGTAACAGTGGTCCTCTATAAAGTTTGTTCAAATCATGTCCATGGGGTCAAATCTAACCACGCACCAGGAGTCACATCATTTATAAAGATCAATATAGTAAGGAACTATAAAACATTCTCTGCATTAGCAAGGCCCAGAGCTTTGATATTTGGTACAAGGTCCACTGAATTCCTCTTAGTTTGTTCAAGTAATGCATCTGCGGTTAAATTGTAGGTGGTGGTGTGAAAAAAATGTATATAAACTTAGATATGTTTAAATTATGACCCTCTTGTCGAATGTATATTGGATATGGATACCAGTGTTTAATGTTCAGATGGTGTTTAACCATATAATTTTATGTAGCAAGCCTCAGGTAAGTGATCTTTGACCTTGACAGTTGATCTACTAAAGCGAAATTCAATAAGGCTCTTGTCGATTTTACTATGTTAAAAGTTTTAAATCACTATGATTAGTATGAAATCTCAACAATGAATAGCTATAACGATATTGAACGAGTTATTATGATATTGAACGGAAACGATGTCTGACGGCGGGCTAACAAATGGGTGGTCAGAAAAGCCAAAAACAATGATAATTGTGTCCCCCTCTCCAGTATAGGTCAGCAATCACCAATAATGATAGTTATCACAGCCTAAGAATGCATAACGTATGGTGATGTTAAAGCAACACAGTATACATTGTTAGTTTATAACTTAAATGTTTAAACGAAAAATTGTATGTTTATATTTTCAAAAGATGTTTTCTTTTCTAGTATTATTTTATTTGTTGCTTAAAATATGGGTCACGTTTTTTTTAATTAAATCTCTGTAAAATATTTATTTTAAAAAAAGTTGTCCCCCGAAAGTGTTCACTCTGTTTATAGGACGTATTGCTCTAAATGTCAATGATAAACTTGCATTAAATAATTGCTATATTTATGTCGCTTTTGTTTTCGAAATGCTTTGCTCCTCTGAAGCATAAAACATACCACGATCGCAATGCAGTTATATGCAACAGTTTGAATTAACATATGCATCTATTTTAATCTCATTACTGATTTTGGTTAAAATTAGGATCATTTAACGCTCACTTGAGAAAATGTAGCTCTGAGGTATGATACTCGATATCCCTTTTTGGGGCTACTTTTGACCATAGGGGCATAAATTGAACGAACTAAGTAGATTGTCAAGTTACTTTGCAATGTAATTCTATATATTTTATCATGTTACACCGGAGGCATGGCCAGTTTTGACACCAGAGGCATGATCAATTCCCGAGCCTTGTTTTTATTTCCCCCCACAATTTTTGGGGGGGAGCATATAATCGTCGCTTCGTCTGTCCGTCCGTCCGTGCGTGCGTGCGTCCGTCCATGCACAATTGTTGTCCGGGCTATTTCTCAGCAATTAATGACCGGAATTCAATTAAACTTTATAGGAAGCTTCACTACCAAGAGGAGATGTGCATATTATCAGCCGGTTCTGGTCGGATGATTTTACACAGAGTTATGGCCCTTTGAAATTTTCCATTAACTGTACATATAGTGCAATTCTTGTGCGGGCTATTTCTCAGCAACTAATGACCGGAATTCAATGAAACTTTATGGGAAGCTTCACTACCAAGAGGAGATGTGCATATTACCAGCGGGTTTAGTCAGATGATTTTTCACAGAGTTATGACCCTTTGAAATTTTCCATTTGCTGTACATATAGTTCAATTCTTGTCCGGGCTATTTCTCAGCAACTAATGACCGGAATTCAATGAAACTTTACGGGAAGCTTCACTTCCAAAAGGGGATGTGCATATTATCAGCCAGTTCTGGTCGGATGATTTTTACAGAGTTATGGCCCTTTGAAATTTTCCATAAACTGTACATATAGAGCAATTCTTGCCCGGGCTATTTCTCAGCAACTAATGACTGGAATTCAACGACACTTTATCGGAAGCTTCACTACCAAGAGGAGATGTGCATATTATCAGCCGGTTCTGGTCGAATGATTTTTCACACAGTAATGGCCCTTTGAAATTTTCCATTGTACATATAGTGCAATTCTTGTCCGAGCTATTTCTCAGCAACTTATTACGGGAATTCAATGAAACTTTATGGGAAGCTTCACTACCAACAGAGGATGTGCATATTATCAGCCGGTTATGGTCGGATGATTTTTCACAGAGTAATGGCCCTTTGAATTTTTCTATAAACTGTACATTTATCAGAGTTAGTTTGTATTTGGGCAATACGAATCCAAAAAATATTGATCAAGTTTTATATTGGTGAAGTTGAATTATACGAAATCTTTAGTTCACTTTGGCTTGAGCATGCCTTTGGCTTGAGCATGCTAAAAGTTTGCACAACATCGAGCCCTATTCCTACTAAACCGGCAACGGATCAGAGATTGCAGTGTGAACATATTAGCATGATATATCAATCATGAATCTTTTTTCTTTTAACCCATAACTTAACACTGACGGGATTTAATGAGCTTGTTGTACACGATTCTAGAAATTATTGTGAGAAAATGAGATATTGCTATAGATGAGCAATTTCTCATTTTTCCACAATGATTTCTACACTATCAAATTAATTTCTTTATATTTCATTACAATTTAAATTTTCGTCTGCAACCTCTTTCAATTTGGAACGGCCCAATATGTGTCGTTTGTAAAAGAGTTAAACGTTCGATAATTACTTGAATTGACGAACCGAGTATCATTCATGGAGATACTGACGTATTGCTCCCTTCGTTACATTCAATGAGATATAATTTAATAATAGTTGTTTACGTCAGCAAAGGCGAATTTTGATTGGCTGAATTAATTATTGCATAGCTCCATGAAAAAATACATAATCACATGCTTGCGTTTCATTGGGTGATATTGGGAAATCGATAAACTAATTTTTGATTTTAACATTTTCTTATGCGATGTTAAAATGCTTAAAACATTGAATAATTGCAATGGAATGAAGATAATAAAAAAACATTGCCCCCTTTTTGTTATTGAAATTAATTTATGAGTAATGAAGACATTTTTTGTGTTTTCATGGAGGCATGACGACAAAAATCTTACCACAATTTTGATAACTTTTAAGTGTGGTAAGGTTTTTCTTCATACGTCCATGAAAACAAAATATAAAATCTGATGTTCTTTAAAGTTGCTAAACCATCCCTCGTATTATTTTGTCCAAAGATATGCCCCTCAAGACGTTTCCTTTATCTGAATATATAGTGCAATATTGTGACAAAAAAACTTTGGGGAGCATAACCCGTCTCCGACGGTTTCTTGTTTAAGAGAAGATTTTAACATTGTTTTTGCTTTGTGTTCATGTTGTAAATATGAACTCGGGGCGTAGTTAGTTCTTACCCAAGTAGCATAATTTTAATGAACGTCGTGAAAGCAATGTGCTTGCGGTTTCAAACAAGAAGATTTATTTGTTACAGATTTTCCTTATAAAAATGGATCTAAAACTGGTGACTCCGATGGAGAGGATACTATTAACCACATGGGGATTATTTGAACAGTTAGATTATGCTACATATTGAATAGGAGAGCAATCGTTTTTAAGTTTTGAGACCTTGTGAAATAATGAAGGTTGTACTTAAGTAAAATAAATTGGAGACCCACGGGGCTGGCCAGTTTGACCTCAGATACATTATTTGAACACGCTTTGACGAAAACCCGTACATTATGCTACACACAAAATATAAAAGCCGTAGGCTTTTGAATTTCAGTTAAGAATATGTTTAAGGTAATCCCTGTTTAAGCATAGGTAAAACTGATGACCCCCGGGGCAGGGCCAGTTTTTACCTCTGAGGCATAATTTATCCAAAAAGATCTTTATAGTGGACCACACTAATATACACCGTACCAAATATAAAATATTCGGGAAGATTTTTTGAGTTTTTAACCCTCATTTGGGCCCAATGAACTAAATTATCAACGGACCGAAAACACTTTGACGAATGTTAAAGAGGACCACCAAAGGAACATTCATGTGAAATTTCATCATATCATATGCAGTGAGTCAAAAAAAAAGATTGAAGGAAGCACAGACGGCCGACGGATTTCACTGCATTTATACAGCTCACCATGAGCACTAGTGCTTAGGTGAGCTGAAACATTCATTATCAATATTTTTAATAAAGCAATGCCACAGTAATTGATACTTTTACAGGAGTTGCAGTGAGCTCTGATGGAAAGAGGATCTATGTCACAGACACTGACAGTGGCAAGCTTCTCACTCTGACCAGGGATGGAGCAGTTACTGCCACGCTCCAGGATCCTGCTTTCGAATATATAGGAAAGTTCTGTAACATACACGTCACAAATGTAGGACAGATATTTGTAGTTGGTGAAACATCTATCAGTCAGGTCGACATGGATGGGAAGACAATACTTACCACAATACGTGATAATGGTTTCAAACGTATAACCTCAGTATATCTGAGTGTTTACAAAAAGCAGTTATTTGTGGCGATGAAAGACACGTCCACTATCCTTGTTTATAAAGCAAGTGGATGATCATCTCTTCTCAGGTGGATCAAGATTGGGACAAATGTGGTTAGGAAAACCTAGTTACACTGGTACAATGTGAATTTTAAAAGGGCAAGCCGGACTGTTATCTACAATAATTATTCATGGAGAAAATGTTAACTACATGTAGATTAATTTTTACAAAAATGATTGATTGATTGATCTTAAAATTGCCAAGTTCTTTATTTCTTTCACAGTCCTAACTCAATGCCAAAATTATGGTTTTGTTATTTCAACTTATTTGGTGTTTTATTGATGATTGTTCAGGGAGTTATCGCGTTTTGAATAATAATACATTTGTACTAAGTTTCCGAGCATGATCTCGAACATAAATAATCTAACGTTGATGAAAATTTAAAGGCAGCATCCCTGTAGGGTGGACATGCTCATACTATTAGGTTATTCCACTCAAATTATTTTCCGGGAAGTTATTGTCCTTTCACAAATAATATGATTATATAATTTTCTAATAGATGTTTGGTTTCCAGGGGAGATCTCAGGAACTAATGATACTAATATGATGAAACTTAACATGAAGCATCCCTAAAGGGTGGACATACGCACATGGTCAAGTCGTTAATTTCCAATGATTTTAGGGGAAATATTTCCCTTTGAACAATAACGAGTTTTCGCGCTATGTCTCATCACATAATTGTAAGAATTCTACGAAACTTTATATGCACCGCACTTTAAGGGTCAACATGATATTATTTAGATGTCGTTCCATTCCAAATTGTTCATGAAGTTATTGTCCTTTGATAACAAATATGCCATTTTTAAGGAATGTTTCGTTAATGTGCGAAAGCTCATATGCTTGTAATCCCAATCGACGAAAACTTTGTTTACTGCTCAGTACAGTGCCCTATAGTGTGGACCATATATGATGTGGGGGGTCTAATGAATTTCATAGAGTTCATGATCTTTCTTTTAAATTATTGTTTGCCGTGCATGATAAATGAAATTAGTTATTACACACTTATAATGACATTTTAGACAGCTTCTGTACAAGTAGGTTATGCACAAAATGTCAGGTTGTTATTGTCCGTTGATCAGTTTATCTTTCATACAATATTATCATACTTTATTGATTCCAGGGTTTCAACTAGCCCGTACATTGATAGGGCGCATTATCGGAGCGTCCATCAGTTACACCAATATAAGTGTTTATGTTCTGCTATGTTAAGATAAGACATACCAATGTATAAAATTATTATAGTGGAAAAAATCATGTATTTTAATTGCAATTCAAATCATCTTATCATTGATAATAAAAATACATCTATTTCCATGACAGTTACATAAGTATAGTGTGATCGTAAGATTTTAAGTGTAAACAAGCTTTAACATTTACATTTGATTACGGACTCTATGAATAGGTTAGGTAAATCTCATCGAACGCATGATAAAACCACATATGCAGTATTTGTTTTTCTTTAACAATTACCTTTGTTGTGTTATTGTTACTTGGTATTGTTGCTGCTGATTTTGATTTTCGTTTTTTATTTAATTAATAAACGTGGCATTTAGAACGCTTGTTTCTCATATGATTAAACATATCAAAATTGTAAGGAACTATTAATACTGCAGTATTAATACTGTATGTATTATGCAAGCCTCGCATACTGGCCTAACACAACGATCGGGCAGTAACCTGCTACTCTCGCTTAAACATTATTATCAGTTTAAATTATATAATTAGAAAATATGTGTGTGACCAGCAAAGAATGTTTCAATTAACATAAAGAGATGTATGACAAAAAACTGACACAAAATAAACTACATATACATAAAAAAAACAGTGTTAGATTCTGTGTAATATGTACATACAGATATTAAAGTTAATATTTAAGTGGTATTAATGTGAATATTGAATTTTTATGACTGCTTAAGGTAAACTTATATCACACATTTGTTCATTTACAGTAACAAATATCATACGTGTGTTCGTGAACAATAACCAATCATAAAGAACAGGAAAGGAACCCTTCTAACTTATTTAACGTTTCAATCCTATAAACTTAATAGGTTTGTAACTTATCTTTAAACACACTCTGGAATAAATATGTTTAAACCAATCATATACAACAAACAGTACTTTTACTAGTATAACACTTTAATAAGTTCAGTGAAGTGGAGATACAAATATTCGTCATGTTATAAAATGGTCTAATAGACAATCCAAATACAGGATGTCTTCGATAGCCCTGCAGTAAATCTCGTCTGACACATTTCTGAAAATTTTATATTATATATTTTATCACGTGTAACCTCTATACCACCGTATGTAAGAGCTTAAAGCCGCCAATATCAAACGCGACTACCTTCTGCAAGTTAACGATTCAATATCATATACAATGTACATGTTTTTGCATGAAAATAATTACGGTTTTTGCTTCATGTAAAAATTTAACACCGAGTTTAACATATGAACAACTACACAATTCTGAATACGGGCATTAAGGTTAAAGCCAAAATTTTGAAGAAAAATATTGCTGAACATGAAAAGATACAACTGTAATGCTATAGTAACATGCTCGTTTGTTTAAAAACAAATTATAAAGGCGAATTTTCCTTAAACCACATTTATTTACATTATAACAATACATACACGGGACAAGTGCCTTGTATACTCAGTATTGATTATCCAAAATAGCATAACATGAATCTAAAGAAACTATATAAGGAGATAAATTCTTGTTCATATACACGATCTTTCTTGCCGAACACATACTATAAAAATAAACTGATTAAAACTGGGATCACCGAATTAGAACAGTCAATGCAAAGCATTGGGTGTTAAAATCGGTTAAAGGGCCTGCCTAAAGACCAAGACCAACTCCTTAAGGTAAAGTTCGTGAGCTGGGGAAGGGGCGTATGTGCTTTAAGCGGGGCACTGGGAAGAAAGGGACTAAAAAAGGATTCCAGTGTGACACGTGAATTAAATAAAAACGCAGTATGGTCGACATGGCGTTCTGAATGAATGAATTAACAATAATCACCCATTGGATAATCGGCTTTCAGTTCACGCCGATTTGTGCCCCCCCCCCCTCCACCACCACCACCAACCCACCCCAGAAAAGCAAGTCTTATTTTTAATTTTATTTCCTTATAAATAATAACACAAAGACAAATTAAGAGTGGGTTTTTGCAATTGACAGGGCTTTCTACACATAAATGCACAAAAAACAATTCTTCAGACGACTGTATGTCTTCAATGTTCAACAGAGATCAACCTCAATGGCACCGCTCATTTGAAGAGTTTTGAGACGTCCGTAAACTTTGCGACATCCTTCTAATATATCTAAAGAACTGAAACGATACTAAATCAATTATGTAGGACATGTCGTTATAGGTATAATTAAACATACACATGTGTGGTCTGCGAATAGTGCAATATTATTAATACACATTAGACAGGAAGCCTAAACTCAAAATCATACACGTGCATACAGTGAAGCATAAGTTATGTTTAAAGCAGGTGCGATGATTGCAAGATTTATCAATTACCACCAATCAATAGAAGCGCGCATGACTTCACGTGAACCCCAAACAATAATCGCAGGTAATGAACAATTCATGTAACGCAACCCTACTGCTCAGTTGTCTTTTTTTTGTTTTCATTTCTTTTCTTTTTTTAATGAGAGGGCCATGGATCATGATCGGTGTTTAGGTGCCTTCATTACCTCCTGAAATCTCTAATTTTAGAGAAATATACAAATAAGCAGCTACAGTATTTCGAAATCGTAAACATTAAGTATTCTTAAACAATGTAAACATCACATGTTCACATTCATTTCGCAAATTAACATAATAAAAAACATGAAAAGCATCCTGTATGCACGTTGTACATCAACAAGAAACAAACAAACAAATTATTCAAACCATAAAATCCATAAACTTATACTTTTTAATAGTGTAGCTAAATCATAAGAATTCGAATGTTATATATAAACATAAGACGTACATAAGTTTGCAACAGCTGCATTAAACCAACATCCACATATAGCCAGTCACAATACAACGGAAAAATATAAGTAATCGTTTTAAAATATAGAAAACAAGAACAACTTATTGACATTTTACGTTCAGTACATAACAAAACAAATAATGATAACACTTAAACAATCTCAATGTGGCGGACATTTAAACATACTAGTAATTCATGAATATGCACGAAGAATTATCTCTATGAAGTGTGAGTCTAAAGACACTAAGTATGCTACAGATAACTTAGAATTAAAATTCGCATAAACAGCAAACTATGAAGTATAGGATAGATAAGTTGAGTTATTTATGTTGAAATCATTGACCTCGTTAAAATGTTTGACAACGTCTAAAAGTGTAGCCTTAATATCATTAACTAAGTTAGAAAAATATTCACGGAATTCGTTCGGTAATATGCTGCTAGATCCATTATTTCCTTTAGATCGAGATAGAAGTGATTCCAGAACTGTTTGGGTTTGTGTTTTCGAGGATCACATAACTCGCGTAACTTATTTATAAACGTGTTAAATGGCAAAACGTTAAAGTTATTTATACTTTAAGTGTACTATCTAAGCTTCATCGTGTGGACATAGGAATACAATTGGTAAATCATAAAAAAAATACATATTTCTACGCGCATGCATTACTCTACGATAATACTAATATAACTTAATTGTGATTTTGAAATCGAAAGTAGGTATAAGGTACCTGTAATTAAAATGGCTTACAAGGATGACATGTCGAAGAATAAAGGATCGGACCTAGTACAAGATGTGTGCTGTTCTGTTTGTGCTGACGATGGTTTACATATTGAGGGACGATTGTATTGTGAGAAATGTTCGAAATATTTTTGTGACAGCTGTGTTTTACTACACAATAGGCTTCTCAAAGATCATCCAGTTTTGGCGAAAGGTGAGAATAGCAAATGGCCAGTATCGAGACCAACAGCAGGGGTTACTGTAGATGTCCTGGAAATGTGTGAGGAGCACAGTAATGCAAAACTGGAGATGTTCTGTGATGATCACCAGAAACTTCTTTGCAACGTTTGTCTCCTTAATAGTCACAGGTATGTACATGAAATTCGTCGAGTCACCTGTTTTGACCCGGACCTATTTCGACGCCATTTTTGTTTTGCCTCTGTTTGATACATAAGCGACATCCGTTGACGTCATACAATAGCACATGGCATACTACGCACAATTTACTATAGTTGTTGTTTGTTATGTTGAAAATAGCGGGTTTAAAGTTAGGATATGGTTGATTGGTTTGCAATTGATGGATTTTTATGTATTTTAAACACTTTACACCCAATTTTCTTTGTAAATAAGACAGTGGGAAAATCCATCGGTTTCGTCTCAAAAAATCACTTTTTTCATTCATAAGTCACGTGACTGCCATTTGACAAAACATCGTATAAATAGATTAATTTGCACTATAAAAAGGTGTACACGTTAACTTTGATTTGAAGTCCGGATATGTTTTTTGGTTATGCTGTTATACAATTTCATTTCATTCGTTAAACAGTCATACTTTGTTTACAAATAGGATATTTACTTCCTGAATTCGGTCAGACTCGTCCAAACGCTTGCGAATTTACGACATATAAATACGGTAGCAAGCGTCTGCTTGATCAAGATCGGCGCGAATACGCATGCGCCAATCAGTTTTACTTTCCCCAGTGAAAACTTAAAATCTCTCAAAACAGAAATTAGCAAGGGGAGGTGGAGGGTAATATTATGACTGGTAAGTTTAACTCATTCATAAAATTTGATTTTTACTTCAATTTTATGAATTTCATTCATTCGTTAAACTTACCAGTCATACTTTGTTTACAAATAGGATAGATTTCAAAGCAGTATACTCACCCATTTGGAGGTGTCACTGCTAATTTCTGTGAACTGTAGTCATGTTTTCTGAACTTCTACAACTATCCATGAATGTCCTTGCTGGATATACTGTATCAAACTATCCATAAAATATCCATTCAAGAATCTCCCTAAAAAAACAACAACTTTTTCTGTTAAAAGTGAATGTTTCTGCATGTTCAAGTGTATTAAATGCGCATTTAATGCAGAAAAAAAACATTGCAAATACCGCTGACTTTATTGCGTATTAAATGCGCATTTAATATACTTCGAAAAAAAGGTCCATGGTGTTGTGCAGGAATTTTGACAGTGTAATGGCTTTTAATATATTTATAGTATATATGGAATATTTCTTTAAGATCCATATGATTGAAAATACACCACAGGATCAACATGACCATGCACGCTAAATAGTTCTTCTTGAATGCTTTTAGCATTTATGAGAACATACTTAAAGTTCTTAAGAGTTTTAAAGCAGTGTAGTGTGCATCAATTTGTATCTACATATTCCGTTTTCATTAGTAAATCAACACGTTATGCTAATCCTATAATACTTTGTTATCCGTTACATATATTGGGCATTTGTATAACATTGCACAGATCTTAAGGCTGTTAAGATCATCAATAGTTTCATGTTTCCTTTACCTATTCTAAAAGTGCAATATTTGAGCCGCCTTCTGTGAAAACAGGGCTTAATGAATGTGCGTAAAGTGTCATCCCAGCAGATTAGCCTGTGTAGTGCGCACAGGCTAATCAGGGACGACACTTTTCGCTTTTATGGATTTTTTCGAATAAAAGAGGTCATTTCTAAACGAAAATCCAGTAAAGGCGGAGAGTGTCGTCCCTGATATGATTTAATTATCAACCCAACATCTCCCCACAGACCTGACTGTGGCCTGTGACTTCGAGGACAAGTTCCTGTGTGGTTACCAGTACAAGGGGATGGCGCTGGGACAGGACAACAAACTGTCCATCAAGGCGGGGCTCGGACCCCAGACCTTTACACAGTCCAGTGCGCTGCAATATGACCACACCCTGGGGGGATATCCAGGTAAGATAGTTTGATATCTGACGGATACAAATCGGTTCGTATCAAGGGGCTTGGACACTCACGCATTATGACATATCCAAATAAAAATGTACACATTAATAACATTTCTTAATGAATAAAAGTGCTGATCGCATGTAATATTGGTCAGTGAACGTATTAAACAGCAAATTTGTAAAAAAATATAACTATTAACTAATTAATCAAAAATTTGTGACAAACCTTAAGTTTAGCTTCTTGGATGTTAAAATATAACTTAACAAAATTTAATTTACAGCGTGATTTTTTTATCAAGGTTGGGACACATTTTCCATATTTAAACCAATTACACACATATATTTTTCTATAAGCAAGCAGTTGACTCTGCATCGATATTGTTTTAATATGACTTCTTGTACAATTATAAAGATTAAGTTTTTGAAACATACGTTTATGCACTGCTAAACTCTTGCACGCTGACACATACTCGTACAATTATCGCCATATGACTGCAGTCATGGTCTAAATCGCGAGAGTTCACAACATGCTAAACCGGTTTTGAATGGAATGGGTTATAATGGCCATTTGTTCGTTCAGGTCATTTCTTCTACGGGGAGCTGAGTAGGTGACTACAAACTAAACCGGTTTTGCACTTTAAAGCATATGTTATGATGGCCGTTTGTTGCTACAGGTCACTTCTTCTA
This sequence comes from Dreissena rostriformis, assembly GCA_007657795.1. NCBI lineage: Eukaryota > Metazoa > Mollusca > Bivalvia > Myida > Dreissenidae > Dreissena > Dreissena rostriformis. The sequence goes on from VMBQ01003993.1 coordinate 47,305, forward strand.
CGGGGAGCTGAGTAGGTGACTACAAACTAAACCGGTTTTGCACTTTAAAGCATATGTAATGATGGCCGTTTGTTTCTACAGGTCACTTCTTCTACGGGAAGCTGGGTAGGTGACTACAAACTAAACCGGTTTTGTACTTTAAAGAATATGAGCCTCTCTCTGTGAAAAGGGGGGTTAAATGCATGTGCGTAAAGTGTCGTCCCAGCTTAGCCTGTGCAGTCCGCACAGGCTAATCAGGGACGTCACTTTCTGCCCAAACTGGATTTTCGTCAGGAAGAGTGCCTTTAAAGGAAAAATACAATAAAAGCGGAAAGTGTTGTCCCTGATAAGCCTGTGCAGACTGCACAGGCTAATCTGGGACAACACTTTACGCACCTGCATTAAACCCCCTTTTCACAGATCGAGGCTCATATGTTATGATGGTCGTTTGTTCGTACATGCAGGGTTTTTTTTGGGTTGTGGGGGAAGGGGACTTTAGCCCTTATGTGGGGAAAATTTTACGCGGGATTTTCAACTTTGGGGAAAAATTGTGCGCGTGGGAATTTTCGCGGCGTTTCCCTTTTTTGGGGGATTTGTTTTCTTACTCTCTCATTATTGCAATACATTTGTACATGTTTGCACTATATTCATTGGTTTTTTCATAATTTATTACGTTTGGCAAGATTAAATTTAAATAGAATTGAGATATTATAATCATGAGACACATCTTTCTATTAAAAAAAAAAAAAAAAAAAAAAAAAAGGGGGGAATTTTTGGTTCTGAAAGGGGAAAAAACCAGCCTTGTTTGGTGGGGGAAGACGCCGATATTCGGCGCCTGCTATATAAGGTAAAAAAAAACCTGACATGTCATTTCTTCTACGGGAAGCTGGCCGGTGTCACGGACGGAAAGTTGCTGTCCCTGCGGTTCCAGGTGGCGCTCCAGAGCTGTATTCGGTTCTCGTTCTACCTGAGGAACGAGATTTTTGTCGGGCTGAGGGTCTACACATTTGAATATTTGAAGTTAGTATCATGTGACGTTCAATTGCAAAATATGTTTTGGGGAAACTGGGCTTAATTCATGTGAGTAAAGTGTCATCCCAGATTAGCGTTTGCAGTCCGCATAAACTGGATTTTTGTTTCAAAGAGACTGTCAACGAAAACTTCCATAAAGGCGGAAAGTGTTGTCCCTGATTAGCCTGCGCTGACTGCTCAGGCTAATCTGGGACGACAATTTACGCGCATACATTAAGCACGGTTTTCCCAGATGCTCATATTATGCCACATATGTCATTCCTATACGCTTACTCCGGAATATTGCTAGATATGGAAAAAGCCCACTTATCTTAGAGTACAAACAAAGTTTGTTGATTAAATATAATTTCCAAACCAAATACCATATCAACACTAATTATCTTATCGATCCAACACTTGTTCAAAACATGGGTTAGCGTTGTTTGTATCTACGAATAGATTTTTTTCCCAAATATGTGGAAATAATATTAGAACCATTCATACTGGTCTCAAACCTTGAAGGATCATCTTACTTAGACAGCACGAGATTGGAGGACAAACTGTTCAGAAATGAAACTCTATACTGATTTGTAGAATATACGGCGGACAAAGTTTACCATAAATGTGTGATGCAGAGGCAGCAAAAACTACACGTTCTCCCAGAAGTGGCCCGTGTCGCCCATATCTCGGGTGGGTCGGGACAAGTGGCGGGCAGGCTACTTCGACCTGTCTCTCGGGGAATACCAGCTGCAGTTTCTGGTGGGCGACATCTTGCGGACAGCCATTGATGACCTGCAGATACTTTCGGGCACCTGTAGCCAGTCACGTGAGTAGAACGGAAAGTTTGAATTGGTAGACTTTGCATATAATAATTCGACGAGCGCTGTTCTTATGTACACAGATACCCAAATTTTATAATTTTATAGTGCGGCTTTTTCAACTACCTTATAAAACACCCACGAGCAAATTGAGCCCACGACAGTTTTATAATTATATATAATATAGTGTTTGTAGTTGTGCAGGCGAACATATAGCATTGTCTAATCTTCATAGTAAGAAAGCTGTAGTCAATTTGAATCAAACAGATTAGATTCTAAATATGTATTGTATCATGCACATTGAAAATTACACGCCCGGTTTTAGCAAAACACTTACAGTATGAAGATCTGTATCAACAGAGGTATTGACCAGTCGCAAAATAAGCGATCTCTCCGCCCACTAGTTTTGTTTACATAAAACGCTTATTCAATTACTCCGACACTCTTTGTTTGTCGGACCATGTGGCCGCAATATAATTAATCTGATTGATTGTCCGTGGGTTTGATTGACAGCTGGCGACTTGTCAATTGACCAAAGGTACCTGCGCAGCGTGTTCATCGCAATGGATGACGTCTGAGACCCGGGTCATTTCCTGAATAAATTAAATATTATGTTATTATTATCATATTGATTTATTGCCAAATTGTAAAACATTTGTTTACACACAGCATTTACGTAGACCTTACGCCCCCTTCTTTCTTTTTATTCCATACTTGTTGTAAATATTGTAATATTATTGTATGGTATATTGATACCTTTTTTTTACTATTTTTACAATGCTTTCTTACGTCTGAGACGTTTGTTATATGATTTTTTTTTTTCGGGTAGCCTATAGAAATTGTATAAATGTATAACTACTTTATAAGTATTACAAAAACATACCGACAACGTATCACAATAGTTCAGTTGTACCTGAATTTTCACTCACAACACAATTGATGAATATATTGTGTTTTGCTTGGACCACATAATCTTTGCTTTTAAAGATGTGTATGCTTTCAATACTCCTATTAACACAGACTATAAAGTGAATGAAGACTTTCGTTACCACATTTTTGCTTTTGCAAGTTGAATTATGTTCTTTTTAAAGATAGACCAATGGAAAGTAATCGAGGTAACAGTCCAATATATAACAACAATGTTATGTCACAATTACTCAAATGATTGTGTATGCACACCTTTTATTTTATCATTTATTCTATAGAAACAAATGTACGGAACAAGATCTTTAATTTTTACTGCCGTGAGTATTTGATAATATATTGCGAAAAAAGTACAAAAACAACACACTTACTGTAAAACAGAAAGCGATCATAGAAACATACATAAACATTAACAAAACTGGGTCTCCGCATTTTAAATGTACATGCAAAGCAAGACTTTTGAGCTATGTTTTTTCCTATTTCTTCTCAGATTGCCCAGCAAACTAAGTAAAATGCCGGACGACAGACGCCTGTTTCCCGACCACGGCGGTGTGTGACAGGAATGTGCATTGTGCCGACAAATACGACTAGGAAAATTGCAGTAAGACTTTATGGATTGTGTTTATCTGTGTTGTTAAATACATTTGTTTCAGGTGACCCGCCATAGTTTAAAACTCCTCTTTCATTGCATTTTGTTAGTGAAAAAGGTTTAGTTTATATTTTATAGTATCTAAATAGTTTAACATTTTGGTATGTTAGGCCTGAACAAGACATTTGTAAACTATGTAAAAGTATTACCATGTAATTCCTAGTATGCCTTACTTCTGCATTAATAAAACTATTTTTTTTTCTGATTTTATAAAATAAGTTTGAAATCCATGCATTATATTGCTTTAGGAAATGAGATTTTTTTTTCACAAACACTTATTCTGAAGCAATAATCCAGCTGCTAATTACAGATTAATATTCAAAACAGTGAACACGTTTCATAGGAACATGTTTCTATGAATAAGTGTTGTACCCCGTGCTCCTATTACCAGAGATGCCGTTGTCGTTTCAGTGTGCATGAGTACGGAGTTCCGGTGCGACAGTGACAGGTGTCTGCCACTCTCCCAGCAGTGTGACCGAACACCACAATGTCTGGATCAGTCTCATGAGGGAAAACGCTGTGGTTTGTTAACTGTTGTATGTTTGGAACCCTTGCGGTGTTTCATATTATCTTATTCATATTACGAGGTTAAATTAACCTGCTCAAACTTTATCTGAGCAAACCAGTCGATCAAAATCGAATGTCAGGTACGCACAGCGGTTGGTTCACGCGTTTCTCACAAAGGCGATCCGGGTTCAATTTCCGCTCTTTGCGCAAGTGACAGTATTTTTAACAGTACTAGTCTTATCATGGCGGCAAGTTTATTTTTCCTGGCTTTGCTAGCTTATCAAGGTGATATTTTTATAGATACTGATGTCTGCATAAGGTCTTTGCATGCTTTAATTGGTTTACTTTTAAAAGATATAAAAAAATCAATATTAAGGAGCGGTGCCTTTTTTCAGACGCCCTGGCTACTGTGAGATGCACTTTCGAGCACCAGTTCATGTGTGGGAACGAGTTCGTGCAGCACACNGGTTTACTTTTAAAAGATATAAAAATAATCAATATTAAGGAGCAGTGCCTTTTTTCAGACGCCCTGGCTACTGTGAGTTGAACTTTTGAGCACCAGTTCATGTGTGGGAACGAGTTCGTGCAGCACACGGCCTACAAGTGGGGAATGAACAGTGGCCCCACCCAAACTGCCACCACAGGGAACCTCTGATCCACACGGGTTCCTGATCCAGAGCAGCTCTTAAGGCGACCCCTTATGATACCTGTCATAAGTAAAGTGAAATCTTCCTTGAAAAAGCAGATGAAGAATGAATTTTGTTTAAAAAAGCTTCAAAACATGCATGTACTCATTTATGTATCAAGACTAATCGAAATAGTTAATGTAGTTGACAGAAATAATTGTAAGCAATATTGCTGTTAATGGAACAATCCTTATAGTGTAAGCAAACACACCTTTCCATATGGAGAGGTAATCCAGGTTCAAATCCTGGTGGGGATCCCATGCAAGCAGCAACTCACATAATTTAGTTTATTTACACATTAATTATACAAAGAATATTATGTGTTGTCATAGTGTATGATATTTAATGTTCATATTAAAATAGATATTAAGTTTTTGATGATTTTCTCAATCACTCACACACATACGCAGTNTTATGTCATGTATCATAAGTATTAGGGTAACTACCAGCATTAGCTTCACACTATATCAGATGTCAAAAACAAAGGCCCATAATTTTGTCCTGGCAATATAATTATTATCCTTTTTTACTTTAAAAAGAAAAGGGTTTGTTTACAACAAGTGTGCATCTTTGTTTCTACTACAGAATCTGATATTCATATCTTCAGTGTCAAAATATAAGGCAAATACATGTACTAAAAAAAATGTGACTTTCATTTACCGGTAGTATTTTTGTATGATTTCAGGCTCATTTCACATGGAAAGCACAGGGAGCTTGCTGGAACAGGTGCTCACCCTTTAGTGGGCTCCATTGATAGCGCCTGAGCCAGCACCCATAAAAAGGCCAGTCGCCCTGGAGATGGGAACATCTGACCCACACAAGTGCCCCATCTAGAGCAGCACGTAAGGCGAGCTCACCAAATTGCAAACAAGAATTCTTCCACCAGAAATGTGCAAAGAAAAAGTCCCTGTGCCCATTGCGCCGGCACCAACTATATGACTTGTGACTGCTTATTTATGCATGTAACTGCAATAAATCATGGAGTTCTTCTGAAATCGAAACCTAGAAATGTTACCAGTGTTGTAAGGTAAGTTCAGCAAATAAGCCACACCATTGAATTAGAAAATAATTAAATTTTATAGCACAACTTGAGACTCTATGTTTTAAAAAGTCTGCATTTTGCAGAGATCCAGATTTATTCAAATCTTGAGTCACTTTAAAGAAAGCAAATTAAGATCTAAGCATGCACTTTTAAAACGGATATTGCTTTAATTATAAGGAAGATTAGTTGATGAAAGTAAAAACACATGAGTAATGTAGTGATGATCGAGAGCGAGACAAGTGCTACAATCTGGAGTCGAACTTTTATTCTAATCTGTTTATAAATGTAAACATTGTTTTAATTTTGAATAATTTATTTTTAAATTGATTAAAATGCATTTTCATGAAATGCACTAAAATTTAAAAAGTTGTAAAACTTATGATTTGTACAGAATCCTTTGGGCATGTGACATGGCACAATTGTTATTGGTAAAGGTTTGAACTAGGAAAACATATATGACTTACATTTCTCTTGAGAGATCTTATGTTTAACTAATGTGCTTATCCAAGCAACAAACAAGACATAGACAAACATTTTTAAGGTTTTTCAAATGTATTGACTTTTCACTATGTTTAACGATACAGTTAACCTGTCACAATTTTGTTGTTCAGATGATGTATGATTATTTTTTGGTGCGTGCGTGCGTGCGCGCGCGTCCGTCCGAATTTTTTGTCCGGGCTTTTTCTCAGCAACTAATGACCGGAATTCAATGAAACTTTATGGGAGGCTACCAAGAGGAGATGTGCATATTATCGGCGGGTTCTAGTCGGATGATTTTTTCACAGAGTTATTGTTCTTTGAAATTTTCCATTAACTATACATATAGTGCAATTCTTGTTCGGGCTATTTCTCAGCAACTAATGACCTGAATTCAATCAAACTTTATGGGAAGCTTCACTACCAAGAGGAGATGTGCATATTANATAATGGGTATTGGTCAATATACTGGGCATCTATGATCTTTAGTGTGTCATAACGCTTAATGTTTTAAATGCATCATTTGAAAGTTAACTATATACAGCATATGTTATATTGTAGAAATTTATATTTTGACTTATTTTTTTTTGGTTAGATATATTATTATTTAAATGCTGTTGAACCAGGTTAGGGTTGATTAAGGTTTTTTTTACGGTTGTAAACCATGCATAAAAGCTTGCATTGAGTCCTAGCGTGGGATTGTTAACAGAGTTAGTCAGGGCCATGTTATTGTTATAAATTTAAAAAAGTTTGTAGCTCAATTATATGAGGTTGGATGATGTTGTTGCAAATGATTTTTTGTTTTGTGTAGGTAGCTAACATGAAGGCCTAGCTTGAGTGTGCGAAAGTATTAAAATTAAAGAAAACTTAGTAGTTAACATCAAAAACTTGTTTCTTGGCATTGCCATGTTTCTTTTTACATGACTTGTAGTTGTTAAGGGAATTTAAAACTCTAGCAATCATGTTTGATAAATTTGTATTGTAAACTTTGACAGAATATCTGCAGCATTTTGTGTTAATAATCTTGTTCATTGATAAAGTGGTTTGTTGATTCTTTATTTGCTACGCTATCTTAATTATATGTATGTAGTGTGAGGCAATTACAGCGTATTATATATGGGCCTTGCTCTGGGGTGCTTAATGCATGCTCATTAAGTGTTGTCATAGATTAGCCTGTGCATTTCGCACAGACTAATCAGGGACAACACATTTTGCCTTAACTGGACTTTTGCTAAGGAGAGACTTCCTTATAAAAAAAATCCAAAGTGGAAAGTGCTGTCCCTGATAAGCCTGTTGGGACTGCACATACATTCAGCCCCATTAAGCAAGAGTGAGGCTAATATGCAATTGTATGCAAAAGGAAAGCAAAACGTCTTTCCTGAGATGTGGTTTAAGCTGACCTAGCATCACTTTTAATGAATTAACTATGCAACTTTATTATTGTAATGAATATTCATGATATATACAACAATTGCAAATATCACCATGGAATATCAAGAAAAATATAACCCTCAAAACAGACGAAGTATTTTCATTTTTTTTAACTGAAAGAACAATGGGAAACAATGATAATTTATAACAAAAAAAGATAGACTTTAATCTACAGTGTGAGAAATATCATGCATGTTCATGAAAACAATAACAACTGGTAATCACTATTTTATTACAATACACAATAATTAGATACCACAGGCTTGATTGGGCCAGAGAGAAGAGACACACAGTCGGCTTTTTTCAATCCCCATTGTGGTCAGGGTTTTTTTCTGGCTGGGTTACACACATACTATAATTAATATAAAAAAACATCAATCACGTATAATATCATTTTTATTATTCAAAACCTGTGCATGTGAACATTTCTACTATTTACAGATAAAAATAAAATAAGAACAATTGTTTATCCGAAACTGATAACACACATGAAAATGCCCTGTGTGCATCGTTCAGTGGGTAAAATTGTATTCAAGCAATCGTATTGGAACAAAATCGAGTTGATTTTGTTATTCACTTGCCAAAGTTATGGATAGTATATAAAATTTAACCAAAATAAGTAAACATAAAAATATTAAGCGCTCATATCCGGTTTTACAGTAGGTGTAACTACACTAAAATATATAAAATAACATGAATAAAAGCAATTTACCGAGCTCTTACGCATACGAGCTAATATCGTTAGGAACAAATAATCACAAGGTCCGTTTTTCGATACGCGTCTACAGTTGACCTTGAATTTATACTTACAAAAACCGTGCGCGTCAATGAAAACTAAGCAACAACAGAACCGTTGAATTTATTGGAATTTCTTCTTCATTTCATTCATAACGATTTACTACTGCAAACGTTTTTTTGTGCACACTAATTGGCAAGTGGACAATTCTTAACAATAATTAAATAAATTGTTTTTCGTTTATTAAATCGTTACATATGTGATAAGCAATCATTTTATAATTACTTCCCGTGCTTAAGTAAAAATTGACCAAGAATAAAACGCATTAATCACCTATCGCGTGCGCATGTTACAGCTATCGTTTGCGTATGTTATCGTTCTCGCGTGCACACGTTATAGTTATCGCGTGCGCACGTAATAGTTATCTCGTTCGCACGAAGTAGCTGTAGCGTGCGCTCATAACTTTATTGCGAACATGCATAATACTATCGCCTGCGCACGTATTATTGCGTGCGCACGTTATAATATCGACTACGCACATAAACATTATCGTGTGTGCTCGTAATAACTATCGCGTGTGCATGTAATAACTATCACTAATAAAATAGTTCTCATAGGTCGCTGAACCATTAAATCTCAGTTTCAGCATTTCGGCCTTTACGCGGCGCAATCACGGCCTGCGCGATATCTAACATCTATGTGCCCGCTGTGCAGTGACTAGGCATAGAAAACCATGTCGCCGCGATTATTTCGACCTTATTCAAATACATGTAAATAGAATAGAACGGCTGCAAGAGGCACTGAAGAGGGCACATTGGGAACGCGTAGCAACACATCATTGGCGCCGTCTTTATCTCAGAAAGTGCTGTAAAGACGCGCTAGAAAAGCTTTACGGTCGGAGCAAGAACGATTGTAGGAGCAGCCACCATACCAACACACATAATGGTACATTCAGTGTCTGATTGAAGCAAGCTTTTCAACATCTCAAATACAAAAGTATATTTCCATGTTTTAACTAAAGACATTTTAATAGATATGCTGATCTCGCATTCCCTGTCTTCAGTGACAGTTCACACTGTCCTCAGTAGTGGGTCACACTGTCCTCAGTAGTGGGTCACACTGTCCTCAGTGGTCGGTTGCCAAAATATAAAAGTCAGTTTTTCTTGTGCCCTGCGTCCATTTTCACAAACATATAGAGTCTGAATCCGAGAATTGAACACGAATAACTAAAATTCGAGACATTTTCAGCTAGAACATTGTTTTACTCTACCACGTAATGTTAGTACTGTCAACACTATGATGGACGTGATGTTTTATGATAATAATATAACGGTCTATACGCTATATTGTTCCTTTAGTCTTAAATAAAAACTCTGAATATCTATGCAGATAATGAAGTTGTGAAAAAGTTCGTGATTTTAAATAATATTGCATTCAGATAGTTCAATGTATGTTGAAAAGGTAAGTCGCCGGCGCAAGGCGGCTCCAGTGGTATTCGTCACTGCTGTTCGTTTTAAAGAACTCCTTGCAAGGAGATTACATCTCAGCTCTTGTTAATGTTTGTATGCATTAAATAGCGGTGGGTAAAGCATTCAGAGTATGTTAAAGTATTCCGTTAAGGCCAATCATTGTTTCGCAAAACGCGAAAACACGATTCAAAGGCACAACATAACGACGCAATAACGCGAGATCACGATTCAAACTAGAAACAGAATAATATGTTAATATCGCAATCTCCCATTATGTTCTCAAAGTTTTGACGTTTGCTTTTACAAGGTTTCAAACGCGAGATTATGCATTATTGCATCGTAATCTCGCGTCATCGCTCCGTCATTTTAACTTTTTATAAATACTTTCCATGCTAACGTAAAAATAAACGAATCATCAGACTCCTATTCTCATTGATCACCTATCGCGTGTGTCTGTATTAACTTATGCGCACGTAATCACTCTTATATACACACGTTATAGCTATCGCATGCGCACGCAATAGCTATCTTGTTCGCACATAGTAATTATAGCGTGCACTCGTAATTTTATTGCGAACATGCATTATACTTTCGCCTGCGCATGTACTACTATCGAGAGTGCACGCTATAATAGCGTTACCCACATAATAACTATCGTTTGCGCATTTGATAACTATAGCAAATTCACATTATTGCTATCGTTAATAAAATAGTTTTTTAATGTCGTTGAACCAGTTAACCCAGTTTCTGCTCACTGCCTATGCACGACGCACCCATGACATCCAAGATAGATGTAGAACGAAAAGGTGCTCGTTGTGCAGTTGCCAGCAACTTTTTGCGCAGTGTATATGCATAGAATGCAATGTTGCCGTGATTATTTCGACCTTATGTCAAATTCAGCGAATATGGCGTCTACACGAGGCACTGAAGAGAGCGCGCTTGGAACGCCGTAGCAACACATCTTTGGCATCTCTTCATCTTTGCAAGCGCTGCTTAGACGCGCTATAAAAGCTTTAGGGTCGGAGCCATCGGCGTGTTGTGTTGGAGTCCTTCAAACCCACTTATACGCCAGAAAGATGGCAGAAAGCAGCCACCACATCAACACTCATAATAAAAGAATTCATTTCTGTTAGTAGCTAGCTTATCAACTTCGCACATGCATAATTATGTATATTCCCATGTTTTAACTAAAGACATTTTTAAATAGATATGTCGACCTTTCAAAGGCTGTCTCCATTGACAGATCACATTTTCCTCAGTGGTGGGTGACACTATCCTCAGTAAGTGTCACAGAGTCCTCAGTGGACGGTTGCCAAAAAATAAAAATCCGTTTTTCTTGTGTCCTGCATTCCTTTCCAAAAAATTGGAAAGTCTGAATCCGAGACTTAAGGGGTGTTGCGGCAGTTTATTTAACCGATTATATATTTATAGCAACACCAATGCTATTATCACAACCCAATAGTTTTGTTATTAAAATCATCACAAATTAATGACCGAGTAGGTTCATAATAGGTACTCAGTGGTTCGATCTCAGGTGCGGTTAACTTTTTTTAATTATTTTTTTCTTTCTTTTATTTCATTCTTGTTTTTTTTCTGGAGCTCTTTAGTCCTGTTGTTAGCATTAATCAATTTAAAGCATTTAATCACAAACTTCAAAACATGCCGAAATCTGTCAACAATTCCCTGTTATGGATGATTAAGGTCGAGTTTGATACTGTATGGTCTTATGTTTGTGATTAAATATTGTATTAGTGTTGTGTTTTAGTAAGCCGTTGTGATCCCAATTAAGATTGTAAACAATCTATAATGTTTATGCATATCTCTAACAGTCTATGTACCGGTACTTGGGTTTCGCCTAATTGCTGTATTTTAGGAAATTTGACATAGACGGTAGGGATAGTTAAACAAAAAAATCTCTGTTAAAAGTGCGGTGACCCCCCTTTTTTATTTTTGTTTTATGATAACAATACGTAGATGAACATATTTGAGCAGTTTCGCAAAAAGTTATTAGATAGAACTTTTTTAAATTCCATTTTTGTGGTTAAAATAGTAAAAAATTGACGTTTTTTTGGGTGACATAAAAATTATAAAAATTAAATTTCTTAAAATTTAACTTGTGTTCTCCATTTTTTGGTAGTTTGTGGTTTAATTAAATGGTATATGATATATATTAGCTTATATAATATCTACATGTTGCCAATTTCATAGGTTATTAATCATTTTTATGCAATTAGAGATTTTTCAGTTTTAATGAAAAAGTACATGTTATATAATGGTGAATAAAATCAAAACAAGGCCGGTGACCCTATATTTTTATTTCATTTTTCATATAGTATTTGTATGTAGTACTTGAATATAAATTTTGAGCAAAAGTTACTAGATGGAAAAAAATCAGCAAAACTGCAGCAACACCCCTTAACAACGAATTACTAAAATGTGAGACATCTTCTGAATCAGCTAAACAATTGTTTTACTCTACCACGACATGTTCCGTTTCTGATCAGTGACTTCTTTGAGTAGTTCATGTTTGACGACTGTTCAGTTTAGTTTCTTTTTTGACCAAGTAATTTTTTTTAGCAAATACAGTGTACTTTTCTAATAATTTTGCTTAGAATAAAGTTACTGTTTAAAATGCATCAAATATCTTTGATGAACTGTGTCTAATTTCGTATGTATTGCGCAAATGTGTGTTCTGTCGAATTCAAGTGATTTATCAGTTATTAAATAAATATTTAATAAAAACAGTTTTAGTTGAATATTAATTGATGTTTTGGCTATTTGGTCTTTTTTTTACACCTATACATTATTTTTATAAAATTGCTTATAGAATTCAATTACAAATTGATATTATTTAACTATTCGACAATTATTGCATTCTACTGATTAATGTACACAATCGTATAATTGACATGTATCTGAACATCAAGAATAAATACATTAACTAATTGTAACGAGTTATTACGGATTTATTTAATAGTGTACATTAATGTATATATATATATAACTCTTGTACAGTTGGTTGCTCATTCGCCGACATGTTAAGTTTATAAATGAAGGTCACTCGCTGCATGCCAGATGTTTCCAAATCTTTTACATTTAATTGATCGCATATCTTACATAGAATTAACGAGAACTTCAAATATAGAAATGTTTTAAAAAATAAAATGGGTATCGTTAGGAATTAATAATCATAAGGTCCGTTTTGTGATAGACGTCCGCTGTCGATCTTGAATTTTACGCTAATGATAACCGTGTACGTAAATGAAAACTATACGCAAGTACAGTGTCATTGACGATATTCGAATTTCTTCTTTATATATATTTCATTCATAACGATTTACTACTGCAAATGATGTTTTATGCACTCGACGTGTCAAATAAACAATTCTTTACAATTATGAAATTTAATATTTCGTTTATAATATTGTAAACTGCATGGCGCACTCAAGACCTTCAACATATATGAAGAACGCAAAGGTGCTCGTTATGCAGTCGCCAACAACGTTTGGCGCCGTGACTAGGCATAGAACCCCATGTCGCCGCGATTATTTTTACCTTATTTCAAATACATCGAATATGACGTCTGCAAGAGGCACTTGAGAGAGCGCGTTTGGAACGCAGTAGCAAAGCATCTTTGGCATCTTCATCTCAACAAGCGTTGTATAGACGCGCTCGAAATGTTTTAGGGTCGCAGCCATCGGCGTCCTTCAAACCCGCTTATACGTTAAAAAGATGGCAGAAAGAAGCCACCAAACCACATACATAAGGATATATTAAGGGTCTGTTAGAAGCTCGCCTAGGTATGTAATACTATCAAGAGCGCACGTTATAATAGCGTAACGCACATAATAACTATCGTGTGTGCACGTGATAACTATCGCGTACTCATGTTATTACTATCGCTAATGAAATAGCTCTCTTAATGTCGCTGAACCATTTCATCCCAGTTTCAGCATATCGGTCTTGGCACGGCGCACTCACGATCTTCAAGACATATGCAGACAGGTCACACTGTCCTCAGTTGTGGGTCACACTGTCCTCAGAAGTGGGTTAAACTGTCCTCAGTGGTCGGTTGCCAAAAAAATGAAAATCAGTTTTTCTTGGTCCTGCGTCCCTTTTTACAAACATTTAGAGTCTGAATCCGAGACTTTAACACAAATAACTAAAATTCTTGATATTTTCAGCTAGAAAATTGTTTTACCCTACCACGTCATGTTAGTGTTGTCAACACTATGATGGACGTGATGTTAAATGATATTAATATAACGGTCTAAACGCTATATTGTTCCTTTGAGTCTTAAATAAAAACTCTGACTATTTATGCACATGATGAAGTTGGGATATAGTTCGTAATTTTAAATCATAGTGCCTTCAGATAGTTGAATGTATGCGGAAAAGATACGGCGCCTGAGCAAAGCAAGGGGCCCTGTGGTATTCATCACTGTCGTTTGTTTTAAAGAACTCCCAGCAAGGAGATGACATCACAGCTCTTGTTAATTTGTGTATGCATTAAATAGCGGTGGGTAAAGCATTAAGGCTATGTTACAATATTCCGTTAATGCCACTCAGTGTTTCGCAACACGCGAAAACACGATTCAAAATCACAAAATAACGACGCGATTACGCGAGATCACGATTCAAACTCGCAAAAGAATAATAGATTAATATCGCAATCTCCCATCATGTTCTCAAAGTTTTGACCCTTGTATTTCAAAGGTCTAAAACGCGAGATAAGGCATTATTGCATCGTAATCTCGCGTCATCGCTCCGTCATTTTTATTTTATAAATACTTTCCATGCTTACGTAAAAATTAACACATCATCAGACACCTATTTCTCATTGATCACCTATCGCGTGTGTCTGTATTATCTTATGCGCACGTAATCACTCTTATATACACACGCAATAGCTATCGCATTCGCACGCAATAGCTATATTGTTCGCACATAGTAATTATAGCGTGCACTCGTAATTTTATTGCGCACATGCATTATACTTTCGCCTGCGCATGTGATACTATCGAGAGCGCACGTTATAATAGCGTGTGTCTGTAAAAGCTATCGCATGCGCAAGTAATCACTCTTTAGTACACACGTACTTTCGCCTGCGCATGTGATACTATCGAGAGCGCACGTTATAATAGCGTGTGTCTGTAATAGCTATCGCATGCGCAAGTAATCACTCTTTAGTACACACGTAATAGCTATCGCATGCGCACGTATATTGTTTTCACATAGTAATTATAGCGTGTGCTCGTAATTCTATTGCGAACATGATTAATAATATCGCCTGCGCATGTGATACTATCGAGAGCGCACGTTATAATAGCGTAACCCACGTAATAGCTATCGTGTGCGCACGTGATAACTATCGCGAATTCAGGTAATTGCTATCGCTAATTAAATACTTTTTCTTAATATCGCTGAACCATTTAACCACAAAAACGTAATAATTCATGCTGTTCTTTCGTCATCTGTTGTTGAAAAACACATTTTTTATCGAATGAGCTAATTAAATTACCGGTAGACGAATAGATTTCTCTTTTTCGATGTAGATTCAATAGATGGCGATGTAAGTTAACGTTTTTGCCAGAAAAGAGTTGATTATGCAGTTAGGGATGGACTGAGCGGTACTCACGTTCACTGTAAACCATTTACAACGAGGTGATTTTAATCGTTATGATTCAAATGCAACTTATTTATGATTAAATTAATCAAAAAACATTAATCACACTATGAAAAAAGCACATTATTACGTTACGGGATAATAATCCCTCATAGCAAGGCAATACATATTATCTTATATTTTCGGTTCTTGAATGTTTCGATTAAGACTATCTTGTTGTAGATCAGTGGTACAGTATCGCTGTATATTGAGACAATAGAGAATTGTTGTTGCGCCTGTGCATTAAAATGTTCTGTATCCGCTTTCACGGGGGAAAAAATTGAGGCGTAAGTTAACCCTACCTGGAATATTAGATTTATCTGATAATCGTATCAAAATATTGGATAATCACAATGACTTTACCCGATCAATGTTTTGTAAGTTGCCCTCAGTGGTTGGTTTGTCCTCAGTGTGAAGTGTATCAAGCAACTGTTCCCATTTAGCTGTTAAATTTAATGTTTTATCCTTACTGGTTAGTCTAAAAATAAATAGCTGGATAGGTAGGAAATCAACAACTTTATATATGTAAAAAAAGTTGAAGGTCATATCATGCTCGCAAAGTGGTGTCCCCAGTGGTGGGCAATAATCATGTGTCCTCAGTCTGCACCGTAACCACGTATGTGTGTGTGTGTGTGTGTGTGTGTGTGTGTGAAAAAGCACGTGCGTGTGTTTATATTGAATATATTTAACGAAACATTTTTGTCAGTGTCCCTGTTTCAGTAATGTACCTCAGACACACGTTTGACTGGTATTTTTTGTACGTAGAAACGCTGCAATTTATTATCCTTTCAGTTTTATGGAAAAACATACAATTTTAAAATTATTTGTCACATATTCCAAGCAAAAAAACGATAGTTAACATGCGCATATTCATTCCGAATTCACTCGCTGATGAATTACTAAGATGACATTAATAGACAAATAGCGCGTACACGTTAAACCGTAATGCCTTATTCTGATTGGTTGATATTTTAATCTGTTTCATAACATGGCGAGTGAGGTAAGTGATTCTATTGGGAGTTAAGCAGAAGTTTAACTGAAAAATGTATGCCTTTCTAACTTCAATTCGATGATATTTAAGGTAAAAATGGACTTCTGAACTAAAACTTTATGAGTTGGTGATGTTATTTTGCAATTTTTCGCAAATTGATGAACATTTAAACTTTCTGGTTTCCACCACGTAATTGGTCCTTGGCGGATAAGACGACTAAGACGACGCCCACTGCTATTTGAATCAAAGCGCTGAAGGCACTGAAGTTGTTCGCTCTTGCATAATCTTAGACGCAACTCAGTTTTCAAAATTATGTTATAGCTTTTTATATCGCAAGTTTGAAATGAACACAACCCATTCAAATTGTTAAAGAGTGTGTCTTAAAGCACAGGTCGAGATGTTGGTGCACTTTTTATCCTCATATTTATGGTTGCACTGGCAACCATCTTTAGAATTTCGGTTGCTTTGCTAAAGAATAACAAGCCTAGAATCATGAACATGTTGTGTTATGTGTATCTAATACTTTGTTTATTTTCTTTAAGTTATCAAGCAACAAGGTTGCTGACATGACATACTTTTATTGCATAGCCCAACTGTAACAAACTATGAAATTGAGTTTCCTGGGCTTAAATCTACAAGCCCCAGACTAACAGGTAACCACTTAACCTGTAAGTTATACATGATGTAAGATCTGACAGTGTATTAAACTCATTCAATTTACAAGTCTGAAGACATTAATTAACCTATTCACGTTTTGGTAAATTGACAAAATTAAACGATTTAATAATTTGGAAAGTTCTGTTGCTATCGTTATATTTTTACATACTACTAATATTGAAGGAATTGATGTTTTATTCTTGATGCAAGTTAGTTAATAATAAAAATGTGTTGAACTTTACTTGGTTGTTAATAATAATAATTATTTGAGAGTCATTAAATGACTCAGGCTATTATCTTCAGTTTATTTGGTTTTAACAGAGTCCATTTTATTTAAAATGTTTATATACAACTAAATTAAAGAAAAGTCGGTTGTACACCAAAATAGGCCCGCTATCACATTGCATTTTTGGGTGAGAGAGAAGATACAAGGAAATTAAAAAGAAGAACCGCTCGGCTCGTTCAATACCATTTTATATCAAGCCAATCTTATTATTTCTTATTTTAGCAAATAAACGTCACTGGGATCAATGACCATAACATACAAGTTTTGAATATTTATTCATAAACAAAACAACATAATATTTGCCATATTCTCTCTAACTTTTAGACCAATTCACTCCAGCATATATACGGCAGGGCCAAAAAACCCTTCTTTAAAGTAGCCGAATATCGGCTGCTTCCCCAACCGAAATAACCACTTTTTTTCCCCAAATGGAACTCAAAAACTCCAAATTGAGGGGTAAAAAAAAAAAAAAAAAAAAATCGGAAATTGGGACGGGTCCACTTGGGGATCTAAATCCACAGTCAGTGCAAGTTTGTATCGGTAGAGAATCTGTACCTTCCTAACTTTGTGGCCACCCAATATAATTTTTTTCATGTATAAACTCCATTATCCAAATGAAATACAAATTTCTTATTTTCCCCAAATAAGAAAAAATCGCGCTATTTTTCCCCTAAAAAAAGGCTGAGGCCCCTTCCCCAAAAAGGGTGTTTTAGCCCTGTACGGTAAAGAAGCTGTAAAAAAGTCGAGAACGATCTAATGACGTCACGAATTTCGTGACGTCATTGTTGGGTCATTGATCATTTGACTGCTATTTTACCAAATATACGTCACTGGGATCAATGACCAAAATATACAAGTTTTGAATGTTTATTCATAAACAAAACAACATTATATTTGCCATAATGATAAGAAGGTATTCATGAAAATCAAAAAATGCAAAAAGTCATGTAAACACCTCAAACAATCAAATTAAAGATGAGCGATGGAATTATTCATGTCAAACACACAATACCAGTCTACTCATAATGTCCCTTTCTCTGCTGTAGTGTAAGACTCTATTTGGTCACACCAGGTAACTAATCATGGTTCAGTATATTGTCAGAAAAATTATCTGGGGTTCTAGCATGCACATAAGAGTAATAAAAACGGCTCGGTCGGCTGGCCTTTGAGACTCGGTACGCGCGATGTAATCCTGGAGTGTTTGCACATGATCTATTTTTGCATTACTCCAGCGCGGAATTTGAACTTCGAACCCTGAACGTGTGGTGTCATTTTTTATACCATAAAACGTGATTTTTGCATCCAGGTCCGAAAACAGTACCTGGTCGACAGAGAAAACTATCCTACATTCAACACCTTGATCATCAATATATCGTGCGTTGGGGGCAATATCAGAAGGCCTTAGCATCGCAGTAAGCGCCAAATGTGTAACGGCCTTGAGCCGCAGTGATTTCAAATCAAGCGAGCCATTGTCTGACCAACNATTATCGTCATAGTTGTTACTAGCGTCTCGATCACCAAAATCATCATCATCATTACGATTATCATCATCAACCATTTCATATAGCGTTTTCTTTATTTCTTCATAAGAGAAAGTTACTTAAAGTTTTACTTAAAGTTCACGTTAAGAAGAGAGCAAAGGAAAATGTTATGACTGCGCCTAGCTCTGGGAAATAGGCCTTAATGCATTTGAAAGTGTGGTCCCTGATTAGCCTGCGCAGTTTGCATTCCGCTTTTATGGTATTTTTCGTTTAAAGGAAATCTCTTTTAAGCGAAAATCCAAGTTAGGCAGAAATACCTTCCTTGATTATTGAGTCCGCACAGGCTCATCTAAGACGACACTTTACGAACATGCATTTAGCCCTGTTTTCCGAAAGCAAGGCTAAATTGTAATAGACAAGAAACTGACACAGCTCTTAACAGTGTTTTCAGCAAGTTTAACAGCATTATTTCAATTCAATACGATGTCATATATGCAACTATTGTAACCATATTTGTACAGTAGCGCGTGACTACAATACTTTGACATTTTAATATCGCTGCCGCAAATATGCAATGTCGATTCATAACCAATTAATGAAATTCATGATGTGCTGATGATTGCTCCCCTATCGTTCTGGCATGTTGACCAGTTTGAAGAGCGCCTACATGACAACACTCCAGAACGATAAATATGCCAGCCGTTACAAGGAAGGTTGTGCAAAAGAACCTGAAGCTTGTTACTCTAAGCAGTGATTTCAACGAATTAAACTGCAAGTTCATTCATTTAATGTATCTATGATAATATGGAGGCTTATGTCTGCTGTATGGTTCTGGCGTGTTGGCGTGTTTGAAAGGGACCAACACGACAACATTTCAGAATGACACGTGTCGTTTTTGCTGTTCGCGTGTGTGTGACGTTCACAATATCAAAATGAGGTTGTCATGAAAGAATAATTCTTGTTTTTTAATAACTAATGGCATGTAATTTTTTCTTTGCATAAATGTATATGAACGTATTTTAACCTTTAAAGTAATACAATACTATTGTACATAAAAATGCTTAAATCTGTCAAATGTACTTCAGTGTGAGGCAATAAATCAGGATATGAACCTAGTTTTCGGAGAACTCTCGTAAATCAATAATGGTCCTTTTTTTTGGTAATTATTTGTTTTATTACTACTGTTTAAAGACACGGGTACCGATATGCTCTGAGTAATGATTTGTTGATGAATTAAATTGCCCAGTTACTTAAAAACAAAGTAAGAACAAGGCAATAATAATTAAATAAGCCTAATATTGAAATAGCATGAGTTTAAAGGGACTTGTTAACATAGTTTGGTATGTTTTGAAGTTTGTCATTAAATTCTTTAAATTGATAAATATAAACATCGGAACTAAATAGCTCCAGTATAAAACAATAATAACAATTAAAGAAAGAAGAAAAGTAATTCAAACCGGAACTCGAACCACTGACCCTTTGAGTCAAAGTCTAGCAATCCTCTTAATGTCACAAACTATAACGATAACAACAAAACTCTCCAAATTATTTAAATGTTTCGCGTTTGTAAAGCTTTATAATTTTGAGATTTTAAAATCGTGAAAAGATGCATATACTGGCTATTTAAGATCATGGCAAATGTAGAGTATTACTGTTTCCTCGCAAATATCATGACTACAACTAAAATTTGCAAATCTGAATATTTTTTTTTTAAATGTTGTCAATTTACCAAAACGCGAACAATTCCCTTTAATGTAATAAACGTGAAACAAGCTAATATCGTTGGTGATTTATTATCAGACCCCATTCAATTAAAAGAATTTGAGGAATTATATACAATGATGTAAAATAAGATGTTAAACATTTTATAGGTTTAACGAAAGTCTACAGTACTGAAGAAGTTGAGAGAAATTTAATACGTTTATNCTAGTTTTACACAATTATAAGTTATGTCAAATGTGAACTCCGTCAGCTACGTCCTAGAATGAACAATAAATGAGTCTCGCTCTAGGAAAATGGGGCTTAATGCATATGCGTTAAGTGTCGTCCCAGATAAGCATGTGCAGTCCGCACAGACTAATCAGAGACGACACTTTAGCCTAAACTGGATTTCCGCTAAGAAGAAACTTCCATTGAACGAAATATAAAATTAAGCACAGGCTTATATGGGAAGACCATTTATATACACGCATTTAAATCGGTTATCCCAGAGCGATGCTCATATCCATACCTATATACCTGCCCTAGTATGTTGGTTGTATAAACATGAAACAAACACTATTTTATAAGCCGAAGGTTGCATTATTGAAACCCGACTAACCTTCTCAAATGTGTATACGACAAATATTTTGAATGATCAATGCGGTTGAAACGGCTATACACAGTTTATGTGTCAAGGTACATGGTCGGTTGCTTGTTTTAATTACTCCCAATAATAGTTTTATATGGTTGATATTTCTCGATTTAAATAACCTGTCGACAAAGAGTTTCTAAAGGTTAAGAAAATATGAAATGATTCAATTATTTAAAAGGTAGAAAGAAATATGACGCCTAAATTACGGAACTTTGAAATGTTAGATTGATAATTGTTAAGGCTTAACAATCATTTGTTTGTCCTGTCTTACACGTGATTCAGAATTTCTATTGAAATTGTGTTGATACATTTTGATAAAAATATACGTTAATGGTGTTCATGGACGAGAGAACTAAAAAAAGGTTTGAACTATATATTTACCATTAGGCCATGTAAATCTTAATTTTGATTAGTAATGTTGTTTAATAGTGTAAGGAAACATTTACCATAAAACATATTATGCTTAAAGACGTATTCCAGTACCATTGTGTTACACATGTTAAATATGAGGTAAATAATAAGTTCAATAAAATCAAGGCCTATCAAGCATGAATAAACGTGTAATATAATTGGATGGAATAAACACATGATTAATATATACAAACACGCCAGTCCCGTTGAGACAATGGCAAACTATTGCAAACTCCTGTAGACAATCTTGTCTATCATTCTCACTATCGATCACAGTATAAAATTTGAATGTCGACGAGGTGATGCGTGACTTATGACTTCTAAGTCTGAAAGCGCGCTCAAGTTCGAAAAACAAGAGCCGCGACTGCTACCACTGGCACGGGGAGGCGTCGCCAACAACATCGATGGCGGCGGCGTCGTTGTTTGCAGGCTCTTTCGCCACGAGAAATGCGAGTGACAGTCCGTGTCCATCGGGAAAGGAGGCGACATGAGACGCTGTGTCGTTCTACACGGGCTGCATGGAAAGCAGGGGCTCGGACACGCGCCTGCCGAAAATCGCATGGCGATCTGCTTAGCCTGCTCATCCAGTTGAACCTTGTGCCACCTGTACGCGATGCTAATGAAGATCACAATCGCGATGGCCATTGTGAGACTCGCAATCAAGATCGGAAGAGGCAGCGGTTCACTGACTTCCGGTCCAGCCGAGGCGGACTTCGAAGCATCGAACCTTTCTTCGTTGCTGGAGTTATTCATGTCGACGTCATGGTTTTGTATTCCAACACTTCTGTTTATAGTCACATAATCATTCAAAGTAACATTTTTTACATGGACGTCCCATTCTTTCATTTTCTTACTATCAATAGCTTTAGAACACACGGGTTCTAATATCACAAATATACTCAAAACACAGCGAATAAAACAAATGCACATTCCTTCGAAGATTCCCATGTTCTTCAAGAGGCTCTTCAAAATCCAAATGAATTGACTTTAAACAATCAATTGTCCCCGGGGAATCGCGTTCAGCCGTGAACTCAAATGGTTTTACTGTCCCGCAACAGCTATCGATGTCACAATATCATTATGAATTATTAGGCGATTTTATGAAACTTATGAACCGCCACAATCGATTCCCCAGTGCTGTTCCTCGACTTAAGAATCCATATTGTTTCCGGTTTTAAAACTATTACGTATTAAGTAAATATGTATCCTGCGTTTTAATCTTACGCGCACGCCGACTAAAGCAATGGTGTGATAAATAATTGAAAATATTTCTTCTCTTAATAATATTGTAAACGTCGTTTAAGGTATTCCATTCACGAACCTTACATTGTCCATTTTGTTCGTCATATTTATACAATGGATTAATTTAACAAACTCATCCATGATACCTTACAAATATGTAGGTACCGTATTCTAACAGTAAACAGATATCAAAGGATCGAGCTCCAATAACAAAATGTTCATGCTTTATATTCTATATAGACCAGACACGCATAAACATATATGTTGACGGATTAACATTAAGTGTTCACAGATAGTAATTGCTTATTACGTTTTTATAAATTCACTGCAGGCAAATATTGAGTTCGTTCAAACGGAAACTTTTAGATTTGGGATGCAAGTTCTACATAACAATAACTTTTAAATTGCATCAGTATTATCACTAACTATGCTAGTTATAATAATATTTAAAAAGGCAGCGAAAATAAAATGGTAGTTATATGTTAAGTAGCATGATTAGTAGTATCAGAAGTAATAGTAGTATGAGCAGTAATAATAGTTGCCGTTTAAGTAGTAGAATAAGTAGCAGTAGTAGAAGTAGTAGTAGTAGGAGTAGTTGTAGAAGTAGTAGAAGTAGAAGTAGTAGTAGCAATAGTAGTAGTAGTAGTAGTAGTTGTAGTAGTAGTAGTAGTAGTAGTAGTAGTAGTAGTAGTAGTAGTAGTAGTAGTAGTAGTAGTAGTAGTTGTAGTAGTAGTAGTAGTAGTAGTAGTAGTAGTAGTAGTAGTAGTAATAGTAGTATTAGTAGTATTAGTAGTATAAGTAGTAGTAGTAGTAGTAGTAGTAGTTATAGTAGTATTAGTAGTATCAGTAGTAGTAGTAGTAGTAGTTATAGTAGTATTGGTAGTATAAGTAGTGGTAGTAGTAGTAGTAGTAGTAGTAGTAGTCGTTGTAGTCGGAATATCAGAAGCAGCAGCAGTAGTTTCAGTAGTGGAGTTAAATATTGTAGGCAAGTCTAGAATTAGGCCGTACATTCTCTTTCACACAATAATATGATTACATAAGCTAAAATTCTGCAAGTAACCAGCTGTTTAGTTTCCGGCTGACGTCTCTCTCTTGTCCCACAAGGAATACGTGCAGTATGTCAAAAAAAGCTTAAGATAATAGGTTCACCGCGTGATTCGGGTAGTTATTATTGGATTCGTGGAATAACTATGAACATTTACGAACCTATCATGTAGAATTATTGGATACCGCTTTGAAGTCGAAATAGAAAAAAAACACTTTATCATTGTTCTTTAATACTTAATATAGTAAAACGGGGTTGTTTTGGTTTCCAAAATACACACGGGCGTTTATTGAATCACATACATATACTCTTTTACCATTCCACACTCAACACGTAATAAATGTGTATCATGTTAACCTTTCATTTTTCATTTATCCGAACCTATAATGACATATTGTATGTGCTTTGTTTATTGCAGGTGTCATATGTTCTACAGTGATCGATAATGAGATATTGATACTGGATCAATGTTGTTTGAATAATAAACGGTTTATCGGAATTATGGGAGATAAAAAAAAACGACTTTATTGTTTAACCATACGCAGTATTCCCCCTTTTGTAAAGCATTTCGCTTTGTTTACCATTTGTAAGTACAGAACAGAACCGACATTTTATTAGGACTTAAACGAAAGTACATCGTCTAAATACACAAAATATAATACAAAATATTGTGAAGTGTCTATGTATTACAACGTATGGGTTATAACAAAATGTTATGTAACAATTTAATACAAAGTATATTTCACAAAGGAGTACGACTTTATATCACAGTAGTAAATATAAACCGTTTTACTGGCAGTAAGAAACGACTTAAGTATTCGTTGACCGTATTATTTGTAATAGAATATCTTACGACTAGAGCTTTCTTCATATATTTACACAAATTTCTATTGACGGAAACATGGGCATTGACATATAAAGTGAAATTCGTCGTCTAGTCCCTTAGGTCACAACATTGACATTATCGTTCATTACGAGGAATATGATAACGTGTGAATCTTCAAGTTTGAATTCTCAAAGGGTGGGCAGAAGCCCCTAGTATAACAAGGTATGTACGCAAACGTTTTGACAGTTATTTAAATTTGACATTTACACTGTACACCTAGGTAAATGCGATAATAATGCATTCATTTATACTTTTGTTCACAAATACTATCACTAAACTTCGAACTTAACTCGCGATAATATATTGTAAAAATGCTTTTAAAATGAGAACTGAGGCATTGAATTCAAACGTGGATTAATATAATGGCCTAAGTGCATTTTTAATATCTTGTTATATACTTTGTTGTTATACTCACTTTCGCATTACTATACATGTGCTTACTGCTTATATATTGTCAGTTTTGTATATATAACGATAAACTAGACTTGTTCAAGTTATATGAATAAAATTTCTGCTCTGTTCTGTTATGATAATAGAAATAATATGTCAACGCCTATCTTACCAGCGAGAACGCACCAAGTAATTGGCAAGTGCCCGTTTTGCTAATTAGTCCTGTCCTGGATGGTACTGCAGTCCGTAATGCCACACAAGAAATAAAAACGAGCATTTTGTATCTACACAAATCTTCGTTACCAGACCACATCTGGCGTTGAAATTAGGCTATTGCTATAAGGAAGACTGATTTGTTATTGGTGAACTTTATTTTACGAAATATTTTAATAACTTTTTGTTGATTTGGAGTATTAATGAGGCTTTACTATTTTGTTGTAAAAGTTAAGTGCATATATTACGTTCAAAGACATATACTTTCACATTATATGGTTTTTCATGATTGCTAAACTGTTGATCAGTTGACAACTGACGGAATGGAAAGGGTTGAATAATCAAATTATTGTGTTGAATTGAAAACCTTTAACAATCTCACAATGCCATAATAGCAATCGTTATTCCATAAGTAATGACAACATGTGATGAATGTTGATTGGTATAAATATTAATGTGGCTGGCTATTGTATGAGATTGTTTTCATCTTGATAATACAATTTGATTAATTATTTGTTTTATCATTATCACAAATATTAAGTTTAACAAAAAGAAATAGTCATGGTGGCAAATGTAACGTATTAGATAGATTTCAATATCATTAAAATGATGACAAGTCTGTGGTCACCACTGTTGTGATGAATTATTGATGTGTTTGTAGAAGGTTGCACATATTTTTATTTTAACATTGAAAATATGCACACATTAATGTTGCCGATCATTGTGCCACCTGAGCTTACTAAGTTTATATCTAACTGTCAGTGTTGATAAAAATAGAGACAATATATTGAGTTTATTTCCTCTGACTATTGTCCTTTTATGACGTTTCGACATTGCGCTTTTATCAAAACTATCGAAAGTGTATTGTGCTAATGAACTCATTTAAACGTTTATTAAAACATCAATGTCGCTCAAATACCCCTGTTACCGTACCGATCTAAACACACTGAAGTTGACTTTCTTACACGCAGCATGACACATTATATAAATTATGTATATTATGGAAAATGTTTTCTAAACATTTCCTATTCTACAGCGTTGGTCTTATTCATAATGCAGATTTATTTGATGGTTTAATATCTTCAAATGTGACGAAAACCCAGCTGTTTAAAGAATTGCTATAGAAATACCAATTCTGCTAAAGTGATATCTACTAACTAGACGCATGCATATTTTAAATTATGTATCATATACAAATAGCTCGCACAATGGATCAGAGTATGATTCCATGTTTTACAAATGAAATTCATTTGTTTGAAAAAATGGTACGCCTATGTCATCATGCGTGGTTTGTCCAGTGGTTTTACGGTTCTACGTTTGTCGTCAAACTTTGGTTCTATTTTTATGCCTGTCGTCAATTGGTCTGCGACTGGTTTAATTATTTCATTGTGTTTCGGGTCCTCCTCGATATAGGATTTCGTGTCCTGAAACATCTTCTCGAGCACACTATTATCAACAGAGTCAAGAGGCACATTTTCGACAGGAGCGGTGACAATCGGAGGAACGGCACGTTCATCATAATTATGGAACCAAACTCTGGCACGATACGATATGTGTGCCAAAATGTCAAAACACATATATGTCACTGTTGAAAAGCTCTTGCCTTGCAAGCTGAGTGGTACTTAGATCAATTGTAAAGTTATTTCTATTTTAATTACCGTTATGATTTGAAATGTTCATAAACGTTCTGCAGAGTCAATTAAGTGAGTATTTTTTAGTTTTATTTGTAACAAAGAACAATTATAAACCTCACTGGCTGGAGCATATAAATTAAAAGAAAAAATAAAGTGCCAGATATATCGACGTATCGATATGTGCACAGAATTACGGTATCTTTGAAACATTTTATAAAACTCATTAACAAAATTCACATATATAATACAGTACAAAAATATATATATAAAACATCTGCATAAATACAGTTATTGCTTGAAGGAAATGAAACTACATACAATATATTTTTTACTGAGTATCACACACAATCTTTGTTTTTCAATTGTGTAGTATCAGCACCAACAATTAAATGACACTTTGATATGCACTTCAACGGTACTTGGGATAATTCCAACAAGTCATTTCCCCTGAGCAACACCTTTGCTAAGCAACGGTCCTTCTTCGTAGAGGTACATCGCCGGCCACACCACGTAATCCATCCGAAGTCCTGCTTTGGTGTAATGTTTATAGGTCGCTGTATTAAACAGTGTTTCATCATCAACTTCTTTAAAATCCAGACAGACGGGAGGTTCGTGTATTCGCATTTCCCAACAAATGGATGCGCATGTCTTCACGTAGGTGAAAATACTGTCATCGCAAGCATGTAAATTCAGCTCTGCACCCACTGCATTGGCAATCATCTACAATATAATTTTAAAGTGAATTGTATTGATTAAAACCTTTACGTTGGCAATTATATTAGTTAACTACACTGTTCAAATGCATTTATAACTGAGAATGTGAAGCTTAAGTGTATCATCTGTTTGATATTCTTTATGGGGTCAGAAGCAACATATACGTTAGAACCACTACGTTTATTTCACACTGTTATATAAACACGGATTTAAGCTTAATTTGGTTATTTCATTTAAGTTATTTAATCAAATATATTTATCATATATCTAAATGAGAAATTCTTAATCTTAAGTCTCACAAAATATTGTTGTCGGTGTTGGTGACAATTATGGCAATATGTTTAATCGTAATGTATAGCCAATACAATACTAACCGGAATAATTTGATCCTTAAGGTCATGAAGTACCCGTTTTCTGATATAAGTGATGGTTTGCTTTTCAGTAGGGTTCAATTTGTCTAAATTAAACGAAACTGTTGCAACGCATGTACCTGCCTCTAACTGCAATAATCGAAACGTAGTGTTTCTCAACTTTACTGTATGGAAACAGCATCATCAAAAAATCAATGAATAGTAGTAAATTACCCGTACCATACACGCTATACAAAATGTATAAGTAACTATGGATTCAGCTCATGATGGCATGTGTAATAACAATATGTACTATGAAACCCAGAAATGTAATTCTCTCTCTTATAAAGACCAAATCCCTGAAGTAAGTGCGTATCACTAAAACAGAACTAGAAGCCGTATATTTAATTGTGTACACAAAAACATATGCATCAGGCGAAGGCTATAAAACAAAACACAAGGACTCAATTGCAAAATCATTAAAAACAACGGAGCATTAATTGTATACTGTTCATATGTGTTCATTCGTAGATATCGAAACTAGCTATATGAAAAATTTAAGTACCTCGTCTACATTCACCTGAATGGCCATGTCCACATAAGCAGGCATGTTTTGAATTGTATCTCTGGGATGCAGCTCATCGTCTTGAGTGCAAACGGATGTTGGACATGTCATATCCGTTTTAGATTTTACAACAGGAAGTGCTTGTTCTGCTGTAGCTTCTTGATGTTGGGAATCTTTCATCAATATCGTGTTCGATTCTGGAGTCTCTTCATTTAACGATAAACTTCTTCCCGTTTCTCCAATTGTATCACAATCAGATTTGACATTTTTGGCGTAGTCGGGGCATTCTTTTGATTTGTCGTCAATACTCGTTTCAGACATATCTTTTTGTTCAGTGGTATCTGCAATACATCTTTCTGCATGACGAGATGGATTGTTTTGCAAAGCCTTATCTTTGGAGCCTGTGTTGTATTTAAAGCTCAAATGTGTAAAAGTTTCGCCCATCTCTTTTGAACCCTGTTCGGTCAACTTTATGCAAAATTCGTATGCTTTCTAAAACGATTAAATTTCAGAAAACATTTACAGATAAACACAAACAAAAGATCCAAACGAATTGTATTCAAAGGTAAGGTGCAACACATTAACATTGAAGACAACACATTAAAATAGAAGAACAAACCTAAGTTTTATTTAAATTAGTTTACAAGTCAAACTTTATACCTGAAGCATTGCTAGAAGACTTTTCACTGTATTCCGTTCGTCGCTCTCTGTAATACCCTCAAAAGCATCTGTCCATTCGTTATCATACAGCTCGGAAAATGCTTCCGAAAGTTTTGTTGGACGATAAGGGTCACTCAGATCAGCAATGTTGGGATTATTATGTGTTAAACTTGCACTTGCCAATTTGCTCAATCTGCAATAGTCAAATGAATGCTTATTTTTCTATTAAATTCTTGAACATGCATGCGTTCGATTAAATGCCATGATAATGAACAGCTTATTGAGGTACGTTAACTGTGTGATAATATAAACATTATGTTACCTCATGCTTAGTTCGTCTCTTTCCTCTACTGTTTTCCTAAGTGTTTCTTTCACAGCGTTGAAATCCTGATTGACTTTATCAAAAGCATGTTTGATTCGATTCGTTTCTTCTTTCGCGGAACTGCACATTTGCTCTAACTTAGGTTTGTCTGCATTCCATTTCTGTCTTTCGTTATGCAGTGTTTCCTTGATAGAATGAATTTCTTGTTTTAATCTGTCTAACTCCGGCTTATTTTTATTAGATTTTGATTTTTCTGTCGATAAATCATCTTCTTTTAACTTCAGCTTTTTTTTAAATTCATCATTTTGACTAAGGATCCTAATAAAAAAAAAAAATGTAACAGCAACAATATATTGCTATAGAGAATAACAGATAACTGCCCTACTGTTGTGTAATATATCAGGTTAGGCTTTATAATAAAATAAATTATATATAAACTTAAAATTGTCTTTTCATGCCGAGCCTTATATATTACGACATGATAGGACAGTAACCTGTTTTTAATTGTACCACTACGCCCCTCTTTTAAACGAAATAAATACATATAATCGCTACTACTCTGCATTCGTCAAGGGAATGTGCATGTTTTACGACGTGCGACTTGTCAATAATTTCGTAATGAGCACTTGAACTTGATATTAGTGAAATCCGTATTGAGCAGTTTCCTGTCTAAAATCTACTACATCTAGGTATCAAATTGTTTGTTTCGTTGCATCCGATTTGTTTCCACCCAAAATCAAGACGTGATCGTGTGTTCCGAGAAAAATATCTAACCTTCGAACATTGACTGATATAAACGCCTACTACCCATATATAAAAAATATAAGACATCTTTGTATCAGGCCAATATCAACGTACAGTTATGTGAAAAAAAAATTTTTGATGACACGCTATTTAGAAGTGGTTCTTATGTGTTGTTTTTTTTATAATTAGGATACACAATTAAGTAGAAATGTGTCAAAAACACCGATGCCCCCATGAAACAAGTTTGGAAACACTATGTATTCTACAGTTGACACAGTGACAAATGGACATACTTAAGCCGAAACTGGTCGCAGGGAAAATGTCTTTTTAACAAGATTTATTCATTTACGTAATTTAGCTGTACAAATGTGGGCGATATACACCAACAAGTGAAAGAGATGTTTAAAACAAAACGTATGGGACTTATATATTTTATAGTGGATAAGCAGACAAATGGTCAAAGTTCTGAAATGGTCCATCGCATCAACATTTTCTTTCGTTTTAATCATCTCAACATAACGGTTATTCAAATTTGAATGTGTGAGCGAGATCCACCCAGCAGTTAAAGAGGAATTGAATTAACGTATGGACAGATGGATAAGTGTATTGCTTAATTCCTATAACTACGTTGGAGAATAAAAAGACAACGAGCATATAATATCACACTTATTATGGTAGTTTGGTTTACTGAAAACTTGTATCAGTTTACCTGTGTGTCATATCGTACCGTACGAGAGACATGGTTTCGAATGCGTTGACGCACTAGTGAAAATGATTCAAGATCTCAGAACACCATACTTTCGTAAACTTCAATTAAGTATACAGTGGTTTCAGATTAGAATATTCTTTACAATTTCAATGCAAGTCACGAGTCATGGATTAATTGGTGGGTTTTTCCAAAGTCTATAGCAGACCGAGATAAGTCGATTGATTCTCGCGGATTAATCATGTACATTTAGCTGGATAGCAATTAATACAGAGTTAATTTTGGAGATTCCGGTATCATAAATAGTATCGAGCCAACGTGTAACCACTGAAATGACACTCCTTTAACAATTACTTTTCGAATGAGGTCTTGACAGCAACGAGCATTCGGCCGGATAATGGTAATTACGACAAAAGCGAACAGGTACTGGTAATAACGACAAAACGAACAGGTAATGGTAATTACGACACAAGCGAACAGGTAATGGTAATTACGACAAAAGCGAACAGGTAATAGTAATTTCGACAAAGCGAAAAGGTATGGTTAATACGACAAAAGCGAACAGGTAATGGTAAATACGACAAAGGCGAACAGGTAATGGTTACTACGCCAAAGCGAAACCCGCCTGGATGTAACTGTTTAATACCGCGTCGTGTCATAGGTTTAATGTCTGTGCGTAATTACACAGGAAAACTTATTCATGAATATGACATTTGTATAACCTGGTCAATCACAGCCATACAAGAAGCATAGCGTAAATGAGCAAACGTGAGTTCCGTCGATATAAATGTCATTTGAACGAAACATCTAAGCCGCTGCAGCGAAGAGTATGGTAACGCCTGACTGGAGATAGTTATAATCTGATTGTACGTTTTGGTGACACAATTATTATAAAACATGTACACTTTTGGTTGTATCTCTGTATTAAATTTAATGAAATTGCAAACATTTCGAAAAACATGCACACTCACGTACTTTGCACTTTCTTGGTTCAGCCGCTTAATTTCTTCGTGCAACCTGGTTAAGCTAAAACAAAACAAACCATGCCGTACAGTGCGGGTCAAACAAAACGCCATACGTTCTTTAATTAAAAACGATTTGACCGCTGATAGATATTTTTACCGCGGTATAAAATTCATATCCGTGTATATATGTATAGGTGTAACAGCGGGAACAAATTATGCCTTTTAGTATATTGTTCTGCTTGTTGTTACATTATTGACGTGGGTCAATAATCGGTCATTCATCGTTCGCGTTACAAAACCAGCTTTGAAGAGAGTGTTTAAAAAATTCNCGGTCGCATGAGTCAACGTGTACAGCATAGACTCTAGAAGATAAAATTTATTCGACCTCTTCAAACTAGGACAATTGTTTGAATGACCATTTTGAGGACCCGTCGGTAAAATACACTAGAACACGCTGTTGATCATTTCGTTGTCTGCATATATGCTCGGTATTATTTTAATAAATACTTGGGAGGTTTTGTTTTTGCAAAGAAACCATTTGCCAAAAATAAAAATGCGACTCTGAAATTACATGATGTGTGGCTTCTGGCAGTCGGCAACGGATTTGTCGATAATCTTCGGAAGGGTCACGAGCGGTTAAGAACATACCAAGCAGTACCGCCTTTGTTAAAGATTATATTAAGATAATAGCCGTGGTATGCCGACGCTTGTAAATCAATATCAAAAACAAAACCAGGCGTTATACAAGCACGTGTTTTGAATGAAAGGACGACAATTTGTAAGTGCTTTAAAGAATATCTGAATATCTTCATATTTAAGGAGTAACACAAGTCTAGTATCAAAAATATTAAAGAAACCATTGAAGTCTTAGCTACCTTATTTCAAACTCTAATATTTGGTATATGTTCAGCATTTGATATTTAGATACATATACTGTTAACATTTGCGGGATTTTGATAATACCCAGTCCACGTGAGTGGCAGATTGCATATTTATTTTCATTATACAGTCGAAACCCGATGGCTCGAGCTCGCTGGGACCGACAAAAAAGTTCGAACCATCCGAAATTCGAGCCAAACGATTTCTTATATAAAGTGTTAAATTACATTAGTCTGCAACAGAGTTACATCTCCAGTAGAGGAGTATTCATACTGCCTAAACTCCGTATAACGTTCTGCTTATGAATTGATAAGGAACAAACTTACTTAATATATTTATATTTAAATAAATAAATAAAATGGTTACGCATACATCAAACAAATATCACAATATAAGTGTATATAAACTCGTTTTTACGAAGCACATTACGGGTTCATGTTAGAAACAACACTAAGATACATCACATAAATAGGCACTATATACACATTCAATAATTTTACCGTTTAACAATCTATTGAGATCTTTAAACATTCCTCTAAAGTTCAATTGGATTGTATGCAATGAGTCGTGGCTTTAGTTAATTTGTTTGTACGTTGAGCATTAATTAAACTTCAAACTACTTATCCATAGACGGATTTGAAATATCAGCCATAGTTTCATATAGATCTGGACTATCATCTATATTCATATATTACTTGCTAATGAAATGTTTAGTATTTTGTACATCGCTTTTTCTGCGGTGTTCAACTCGTATTCATAGATAGATTTCCATCTTTTCCTACACATTTCAAATATTATAAATCGCTGTAACGGTATAAATTGCAGCGAAAATAATAATGCGAACATAGATATTTTACGGTAAGTACGGTTTTGTTATTTAATAACCCCCAAGTGAAATGTATAACGTTGCGTGTATAACCTAAACGATGGCATCATTTGCGTGTTGCTGTTTTTGATTCTCTGAAGATTAGAAATTTTATGGCATAATTCAGCAATAAACAATATGTGAACAAGTCTAAAGATCTTTTACATTCAATATTGCTAAACCTTCCTGTAGATGCGCGATGATGATCTGAAATATTAACTATATGATGCTATATTCTTAAATCTTTTTGTAAAAGAAGGGATGTAGTTGATGCATNTTGCCAAAAATAAAGGACCACGAAGGTGTTTATGATAGAAATGCAATACTGCTGCAGATTCTGGAGTTTCACTTCTTTATATTAAAGACATAAATACGGGCTATAGTATGTCTTCAGTAGTGTTGACACGTACATCGACAGCAATAGCAACCGTGAGCCAGCAATGGGGCCAGAAAGAGAAGTGCCAGTAGTTCATCGTAGTATTATAGAGGCACACAATTAGTAACACAGGGGAATTTCCTCAAAGCTCCTAAGTAAAATCTAAATTTTAGTTAAACATTATAATGTGGTTTTCCGTGTTCAAAAGGTTTTGCATATGAGATGTGGTGACATAATGGTTGGGATTGACTTTATTAGGAACATTCAAAGCATTATAAACTATTGATGCGCGAAACATGAGAAGGCTCAGTAATCGAAGATTAAATCAGACGTGGGTCCATAGGGCATGGGTGCCCCCACATAACACTTTTTCTCAACGCTCCTCGTATGTCAAAAACAAGCTTTTTTGCCTTTGAGGTAGGGAGACTGATGTTACACAAAACACATCGTGTCGATATAGTTTTCATTTGCGCCAAGTTACTTTAAAATACATCGATATATGGCATAGTTATAAAGTTATGGTTGAGGCAGTGATTTACAAGATGTTTATGGCCAATTTGACGTTTGACCTTTTCGTGTGACCTTGACCTTTGAAGTAAGGAGACGCACGGCGTCTCCTGATGGTGGTTATGAATGATAAGTTATATTAAAATTGTACAATAAATGACAAAGTAACAGTTCAGGGAAGCTATTTTATTGCCAAAAAAAACCTTTAACCTGTAAGTGTGGCTTTGACCTTTGAGCTAAGGAGAAAGGTATTACAGGCGACACGGCTTCTTGTGTTGTTTTTTTTGTGCCAAGGTTTTAAATAATAAATATCAATACGTAGAAAGTTATAGCTGAGACTTGACTTTTTAAGCTGTTGTTTGGCCTTATGTTTTTTTCTACGCGAAACGTCGTCTTGTGATAGTTTACATGTTTGTCAAATTATGATAAAATCTATCCATATATTGTGGCAACGATATGGCTGAGACAGGAACACAGACGGACACACGGACAGTTACACACGACTCCTTTATGCCGACTTCTTCAAAAGCTTAAAAGCACACAAACAGTTGGTCGCACAATCGTAGAATGTGACGAAGCAGATATGGGTGTGGAACGAAACAATAAATTGTATGAGGAAGAGGACGTTATTTAGAGCGATATTTAGCGCCCGACGGACATCCTGAAACAAGTATACCCCCTTACACACTGTGTTGTGCGGGGGTGTAAATATTCTAATGAAAATGATGATAGCCATAATATATTAGTATTATTATTTGTTTTACGTCTGCACGTGTGATTAAAGAAACAAATCAATGCCAGCAATTAATTTTTTTTATTATCGCGAAACTTCAACATATATATTTTACAAATACATGTATTTTGGCAGTGGGTGGTCCATAAAACCTCGATATTAAGACCACTTTTATTAAGTGAATTGAGATGTTTTATTGAAGGAGTTTAGGTGTACCTTAAACTGCCGGTAGTTTGCAAGGATCATTTGCTAGTAACATAAACTTGTCTGTAAAAACATATGACATATTTGGCATAAATGTCAAATAACGAAGTTCCCAATATGGAACCCCGAGCTACATGAGCCAGTTTTTGTCAGTTTGAAAGATATACATGTACACATTCCAAGTCGTTTACATGTTAGAACCTGCTTGGAGAAGGATAAGAGCAATAATGGAATGATATATTGTGTCGAATGCGTTTTGGATGTCTTGTCATGACCCAACCTTCTAAATGGTACTGGTCAGTCACCGCCCTTAAGCAAAGATGTAAGACGAATTGGCGATGTATCTGTAGAAAAGAGACATCAACCTGGACTGAAATGTGTACAATTACTAATAAAAAAAGTGTTATGCTTTAGTTGATTCATACGTGTACAACTTGTTCTTCTTGGATATAATACATGCACCCAGAATTTAAACCGCGCGGAAATTGATCCGCTTATCAACAGCATCAAGTCTGCATGGCTTACGCTTACTTAAGATAGGGGGGATTGCCTTCCGACGATCGTATAATAATACATCAGTCTCTTTCTGGGGGAGACAACGCTTTTAACGCACTGAACAGATGACTCAGTTTCTTTGGTTTAAACATATTTATTATAGAATGTGTTTACAAGATATGTAACGAACATCTTAAGTTTATAGGATTGGAACGGTAGCAGAGCTAGTAGGGTTCCTTTCCCCAGTAATATATTAACAAACATAGTGACGGTAAATTGCATTTTAAACACAAAACAATGAATAATGATTCGAGGTAAAACAAGTATGTGAGTATCATTGGAATCAAAATTGTTTTTAAAAATGTTGAAACAGTGTTTTTAAGAAAACAAAGTAGAATCAAAGAAATAATGTTTAATAACAGACAATGTTAAAAAA
This sequence comes from Dreissena rostriformis, assembly GCA_007657795.1. Classification (NCBI taxonomy): domain Eukaryota; kingdom Metazoa; phylum Mollusca; class Bivalvia; order Myida; family Dreissenidae; genus Dreissena; species Dreissena rostriformis. Next base: position 83,809 of record VMBQ01003993.1, read on the forward strand.
TAGAGAACCAATAGTTATACCATTCTGAACCTTCCTGAGCCTTCGATGAAACTATGGACTGCATCAAACACAGCAAAATTATCTATAAGGGAAAGATAATCATCTCCATACAATAATGTGCGCAGTGATATATCAGTGTATTGTTCTATAGTTCTTACTTAAGTTAATCTTAAACTTGCATGTAAAGGACAGATCAGAAAAAAGTGAGTAGTGTCTTCTATTTTACCGCATTGACAAAGCGGCGATGGAATTAGATTTCTATCCTACAAGTGTTGACTAAGAGAACTACAGTTAGTTCTTAGACGTGTGTGCAACAATTACCATGATAAAACAATGGATTACTACGAGTTTATTAATATCAATGGCCATTTTAAAATCAGATATGTTATCAACAAGCTTTGCTTCGTCTGGAAGTGAATTCCAAGCAGAAATTGTTGAGGGCAAGAAGGAATTTTGGTACAAACAAGAAGGAATTTTGGTACAAAGAAGTCCTAGACCGAGCACCATCTAAGTGGGATGAATTACGTAACGATCTTGTAGATCGCTCACCAACTGATTGTGAGGACAGTGAGGACAAATATTCTGGGCTTAGACCTTTGACCATTTTGAAGAAAAGAATGAGTTTGTGTTTTGACCTTCTTGTGCCAAGAGTTTCCCAGCAAATTTCGTTAAAAAGTAACCTTGAGGACACACGTCTGGTACAGCCGGAAACAATGCGGACAGCTTCAGTTTGAATTTTGTCTAACTCATTTTTTTTCATACAACGTACAATTATCCCATACAACATCGGCATATTCTAGAATTGGTCGAATACACGTGAAGTAACTTATTTCAAGAGATTTTCAATCAAGGCGGAAGCGGAGTTTTTTTTAAATTTTCCATCTTTTGACAGAATAACGCCTTAATGTGTGTGACTATTCACTGAGATAATTGGAGTATCAAACATATAGATAGGCAAATGATGGGGTTTGTCCCTCTTACGCGATATAATAAGTGATTCCTACTTCAGTGGATTAAATTTTACTAACCATGTATCGGCCCATCTTGCAATTTTGTCTATGTCGCTTTCTAAAACGGCGGCTGCAGAATTATTAGTACGAATAAACTAGTATCGTCTGCAAATAAGTTGATATGAGCATCAATGTCATTTACAATGTCGTTAATATATACAAGGAATAATAGGGGACCACGAATGGAGCCCTGTGGAACTCCTGCCTTGATTTCCGCTTGGGAAGATGAGACCCCGGGAACCACTACCCTTTGGTTTCCTTTGATAGAGATAGTTAGAAAACCAGTTCAGAAGGTTATCTTTGATACCGGCATGTTTTAGTTTCAATAAAAGGCCACGATGCCAGACTTTGTCAAATGCTTTACTTATGTCGAAGAACACCGACCTGACGTCCAATCCATCATCTAGTGCTTTATAAAACGTATTGTAAAGATACGTGAGCTGGTTGACAGTCGAGTCACCTAAATCATATAATAAATCCAAACTGAAATTTTGTGAAAAAATTAGAATCTCGAAAGAAGTTAAAAACTTGTTTAAAGATAATCATTTCTAGTACTTTTTCCATTGTATTAAGGAGTGAAATTGGACGATAATTCGAGGGAATAGAAACATCCCCTTTTTTGAATATTGCGCAAACGTTTGACGTTTTCCAGTCATATGGTTCTGTTAACGACGACAAAGACATATTAAAAAGAGCACAGAGTGGTTGACTTAGTTCATTAGATCCCTCTACTAGCACTTTGTTATTTATACCGTCAGGGCCACAAGCTTTACCCATAGGCAGATTCATAAGAACGTTCTTTACTTCGCAAGCGGTTTTAACTATAGACGAAAATGACTGTTGATTTGCAATGGAGGCTAACTCCGGTAGAACGTGATCAGACTCATCTATATATGTCTGTTGAGCGAAGAAATCATTAAGTACTTCAGCTTTTTGAAGTTCGTCAAAAACCAGTTCGCCAGCGCAGTTGACGAGTGGGGGTAATGTTTTACTAACGTTGACTGTGAGAAAAGATTTCAGGACTTTCCACCAATCACGCGAGGAGTAATTGTTGGATTTAAGTTTGCATGCAAGAGAGTCGTAATAATTTGATTTTGCGAGGCGAACAAGAGAAACTACATCATTACGAAGTACACGAAACTTAGTCCAGCTAGATTGGGAATTTGTTGTTTTAGCTTTCCTATAAGCTTGTTTTCGTTTTCGTATTTTTATTTCCGATGAGAGCCATGGCGGTTCGGCTGGTCGGACGGTGACGTCTTTGTTTGGTATACATTTAGCTGCTGTATCAAGTTAAACGCTTGTAAGATTTTTAGTAAAAATATCAATATCGTCATTAAATACGTTATTCCATTCAATATTTGATAGATTGCTTCTAAAAGAGTCGTAGTTCCCTGAGTCGTACGTCCAAATTTTACGTTTATAAAATATAGAGGATGGCCTTTTGAATTTAAGAATAACGAATACGAGACAATGATATCTTATAATTTGATCAAGGAATGATTCACCTACCCAAGAGGAAATGACAGACTCTTTGTTTGACACAAATATTAGATCAATAATAGAGGACGAAGTTTCAGTAAAGTGGGTGGGATCATGTATACACTGGTCTAGTGCAAACTGCTGCGAAATTGAGGCGATTTTACGTGCAGCTTGATCAAGTGGGGTGTTTAAGTTAAAGTCACCCAAGACTATAATGTCATTGATGCATGCATCTATTGCCAGCTCAATTGAGTCTTCAATTTTACTGAAATAATTATTATCTGAATTTGGTGGTCTGTAAAAAGTACCGATTAGAATTCGTTTATTAAAATGAGGTCGAACCTCCAACCAAATTGCTTCAAGATTTGTTATTTCTAGATCTTGTCTTCGAGTAAAATTAATACCACCCTTGACATAAACAGCAACTCCGCCGTGTGGATTATGAGTTTGATCACGACGGACGGGTAGGCTAAAACCTGGTATAAACAACTGTTCGTTACTGATGGATTCTGAGAAAGTAATGATATCGAATGATGTTAATTCTACAGTTAGCAAATCCAGTTTATGAAGAAGACTTTGAACATTATTGTGAACAATCGACAAATTGCGAGAAGAGTTGAGCAAATTGGACATATCTAGCGATAATTCAGTATGGGATTCTAGTGATGATGAGGAATCATTAGCTGATGGTCCGGGGTTATGTCAGACTAACGAGATAAATGAATAAGCTATTACGTTTAACAACAAATTGATATAAATATATATACACTATCATAGCCAACAATTAATTGTGAAGGAATCACGACTACGGCAGCTAAGGACGCGTCAAAAGTAATTGAAAAGGATTTCGTTGTACAATACTAATGTGTATATTACAGTTTATCTATGAGACTTTATAAACATTAAACAGCATTATAGAACAATTAACAATTCAACATCATACAAATTCAACAGCATTATGTACAGCACAATTCACATATATAAATTATATATTCAATTCAACAACATATGTCTAGTGTCTGATGTCTAATGATGAACGCTTCGTGTACAACGATTGTGTACATGCTAAAGCGCATTCAGACGGCATCATAGCCGTCGAATTGACTACAATGTCTGACATACGTTCTAAGGAAGACCATGAGATAGGAAAATCGGATAATAGCAAAAGCTGTGCACAAATTTCAAAGAAACCGTAAAAAAGCGCCTAGGCAACACATGCAACTCGATGTTCAGTTCTGACTTACCTAGAGACACAAGGTGCCTCTTTTTCATGGGGTCAGCGTTCGTTCTCAACCTGGCGTTCACGATTCCCTACAATCTTCTGCCAGACCAGGCGGTCGAAGAGAACGGATTGTCAAAGCAAGAGGCGGCCTGGATCATATCTACTTTAGGCAAGGCATATATCTATAATTATTTATAAAGTTTACATTTCCATATATTCAATTATTGCTCAAGGGAAGGACCCCCGATAATGTTGAAGAATTTCAGGTCTACCCCTTTTTCCATAATGTATGTATGGACCAATGTATATATTTGTAAAATGTCATTATTTTGAAATAAAATATGTTTAATGTAATTATTGCTTTATCCGGTGGCTCTGTAATGTTCGCGGTTTCCCCCTCTATGCCCCTGGCTTTATTTAATAATCGTATATTGGCAAATATAACCTACATACGATTTGAATAAATAACTATTTTAAACAATAAACATATACTTTACTACGTCTCTTAATGTGTAAAATATAATTTTCTGTTCGTATCGATAGCTATAAACAATACGTCGTGGCAACTGCATATAATATATTGTCTCTTAAGTTTAAAAACATTAAAATATTTTTTTAACTCGATTGTAGAAAACTCATGGGTGTTTTTCTTGACCATTTTGGAGTCGAGAATCATATTAGTTTCCTGTGTTTAAGATCCACACTTGACCGGTCCAAGTGTAGCGATTGAAATAACTATCCGTTTGAACAAATAAAACTTCATGTAAGTATTTCGTAGTCATTTAGCGAATGGCTGTATTATGTGAGGACCCGAAGTTTACTCTAGCTTTCCTATTATCTTCCTAGCCTCTCCGAAACTTGGACGAATATCGAATTGTATTTGCAGTTGCAGTTTCTAGCTATTCAGGTTTAGCAAAAAAATACCACTTTTCAATATTGGTGTGGTCTTTGTGCTGTGTGCACGCGGAAACCATGGTACCCGGGGAAACCCCTACTTTCTGGTAAGAGTCTCGTTCTGGGCAAACTGGGCTTAATGTATGTGCGTAAAGTGTCGTCCCAGATTAGCCTGTGCAGCACGCACAGGCTAATCAAGGAAAACGTTTACCGCCTACACTGGCTTTTCGTTTAGCATGAACCTTCTTTCAATTAGAAATTCCATTAAAGCGAAAAGTGTCGTCTCTGATTAGCCTGTGCGGACAAAACAGACTAATCTGGTTCGGCACCTAACGCACATGCATTAAGCCGAGATTTCCAAGAAAGCGGTTCGTATGGTGACTTGCAAAACAAAAAGGCCCTAATCGAATATTTCAACACTTCTTATATGTGTCGTTTACCGAGAAAACTGGGCATTATGCTTGTGCGTAAATTTTAATCCCATATTAGCCTGTGCAGTCCGCACAGGCTAATCAGGGACGACAATTTCCGCTTTTATGGAATTCTCCGTTTGAATGATGTCTCTTCTTAGCGAAAGTCCAGTTACGGCGGAAGTGTCGTCCCGGATTCACCTGTGCGGACTGCACAGGCTAATCTGGGACGACACTTTACGCACATGCATTTTGCCCAGTTTTCTCAGAACGCGACACATATAGGTAATATTCGCAGCCTCCAGTCAATTTATAAACATATACAAAGTATCACTAACATCGCGGCAAACGTCTGTTATAAGACTAGTATGGCGACCAACAACGCGGACATTAAAGTGATCGCCTGCATCAATTTGTTGCAGGCATCGCCAACACTCTGAGTTGGATCGTTCAAGGCTGGGTGGGAGACCGTGCCTGCGTCAACCGGATGTGGATGATTCAGGGGGCGCTGTTCATGGCCGGCGTCTCCACCGCTCTGTCGCCGCTCCTCATCAGCTTCTCCACCAAGCTCGTCTACAGCTGCCTCATCGGGGCTGCATTAGGTAGGTCACACAACACACTAAGCCTCCCCTTTACAGGGACTTATAGACAGTAATAATTTGGCAAAATTACTATTAAAAAAGAAAAGCCATATATTTGGAAGAGAGTNAAGCTTAAGTAATCGATAATTTGCAAACTACGCGTATCACTGATATGAAGTGCGCTGTTATCTTCGAAAGCCTGAACGACCCATTGTTACAGAATATGTTTTTGCTTCCGAAGATCTTGAGTTCTAATCCCGGTGAGGTCAATTTTTGCATCAAACTTTTTTTTTCTTGCGTAAAAAGTTATTAAAGCCTATTCCAGATATAAAAAAATTGTTGTTATAAGCATTTGTTGACATTTTTTTAAAAAATGCGAAAATTTGTTCACAAGCCCATTTAACAGCTTTAATTAAGTGCAAATTTCATCTACAACTATCACATTTGGACTTCAGTATGTATGTTTCACCGCTATTGCGTTGGAACTGCTTTTTCCTTATAAAGATATTTCAACAAGAGAAGTAACTTTGGTCAACATGAATGCATACACTATCAAAGTTATCTCGCTTAACTCTAAGGTAAGTTAAACTTAATATTTAAGAGGTTTTGGTTAGAATTTAAGCAAAGCTCGGGATACATTATAATTATAAAATTCAATGTCATGCACTGGCCAGATTTCCTAATTTAAGAAGTTGGTGCTTATTTTACGTAAAAGCTAAATATTTCGTCTAAATATATAAAGAACTGTAATCTGAATGAGACTTAATCCAGTGCCCGTTTCCAGGTGGCTACGTTATGCTAGTTCCGGTGGTGCTCGCGGACATGTTCGGCGCTGACGTCATCAGCAGGTCGCTAGGGCTTGTAATGTTCGTGGAAGGCGTGGCCGGGTTTGTGTCAACGCCCATCGCAGGTAAGCGTTGTTTAGATGCCATGTAACATAATAGTTAATACTGCCTTGCATCGTCCCCCCCCCCCAACAGCGTAAGACCGCGCCTAAATTGACTTACTTTCAATAAAATATAATTGGCTGGAAACTGTAGCTCTTATTTTTAAATTCGCGCAAAAACAGAGAGAAACATATGACTGAATTCATAATGTACATGCTCTGAAAATTTAATAACACGTGTATGTTTCGCAATGCTATCAAATTGAAACGTATTGGCAACACATCAACACAAGGAAGGTAAAATTTCCGGATTTCAAAAATTAATAATACAATAAGCTCTTTTTATATTGAGAGCAAAAACATTTTCGACGTGTAACTCGGTGCATTCATATACTGTATGTTTGACAACCATATACATGCTTATTTCAGGATGGCTGTTTGACAGGACTGGAAGCTACACTTTTTCCTTCATCGTGGCAGGGGCGGAGTTTATTGTGGCCGGGGCAGAGTTTATTGTGGCCGGGGCACTTCTCCTGGTTCCCAAGTGGCGTCAATGCGTTCTAGGACGCAGCCATGAGTTAGACGAATCAACAGCTTTGACATACAGTCAGGCGCTGACGGCTATGGATCAGTAAAAGGCGGGAATTGCAGTACCATTAACATAGACGTAATTACGTGACCAATGAGTGGTTGCGCTTATACAAATGGCAATAACCGGTAACTAAGCATCCATCAGGGGTGAGCGTCTGTACTTAAGCATATCATACAAAGAAGAAGTTTAACAATCGAATTTGAGTTTGTCGATGGAGTATGCTTTCGTATCGTGTAACATAATATGTGACAGTTAAACGTCAAGGTGTGTGTAATTAAATGTAATGCTAGACAAAAATGGCTCAATTCGTGTTCACTGGAGATTTTAGATTTTTTGATGATTTGAAAGTGTGTTCGATTAAATTTGTCTTCTTAAATAATAGATGTTCGTAAAACAAAAAGTAAATATGTGCCAAGAGGTGAACGTATGTAAGCCAAGTAGAAAGACACGGAATCTACTGTTCTCCTCAAGTATATTCTTGTCATCAGTTAAAACGGTTATTTGTAAATATTTCTTTCGAATTCATATGTGAATAAAAAAGTGAATCAAACGAACAAATGATTTTATCGCGGTCACCTTGAAACAGAAACTCGCAAAACCAATGAACACATTAACTTGACGCTTTTCAACATTTTGTTTGACATCCAGCAGACACAGAATGCATCCTGAGCGAATAGATGGTACCAAATACACAATGGTTGTCCGCAGTGGGTTAAATACACGCGTGGATTCATGTCCTCTCTGGCCTATTCTAATGACCCGTAAGAATAAACAAATTTACTTCTTGAAAATACGCCTTCATCTATTTAAACGATTCAGTTCTCTAGTAGTGAACAGTCGAACCGTTTGTACGAGTGATGTGGAGCTTAAATCATTAAGTACTTAAGGAGTCATTTTAAATAAAATAACTCTCAGTTATAGTTCATTGTAGATAACAATTAAAGACTTAAATATTCACTGCACAATATTTAATTTGCCACAGCTTACAGTGTATGTTAATGTGCATTTATGCATGTAATTATGTATGTGTGAACTTAACGTTGAATTTGATACACGTACCCTTTAATTCCTTATAATGCCGGCATACTCTTACGGCATTTTGTAGTATAACACATGTGCTGCCTATATGTTTCAATTTAAAATTTAAGGTTCAGCTCATGTACTGCAGTTTTTTTTTTAAGTACTAATCATCAACATCATAAACTGCCTGCAACAATGCAGAAAACAGTGTTAACTAAGTCCAAAAATGGTTTCTGTTAACACCTTGTAATATATAATCCATAATTGTTGTATCATGCATGCGAAGCTTTTTTTTACAAATAAAAAACAAACGCTCGTTATCAATGTAGCACATGTCTCGTTTATTCTGCTACATATTCCATTGTTTTACATACAAAACTGACAACGTGTGTGT
>VMBQ01003994.1:5931-41757 GCA_007657795.1 Dreissena rostriformis
GAGTCCTCATGAATATAAAGACACTGAACAAGTTTGAAAAGAATCAGATGAAAACTGTGGAGTTTATCGCGTAAACAAGAAAAAGTCTAACGCACGCACGGACGGCAAACGGACGGTCTGATGTAACCCATTTTCAATAGGGTTTGAGTCCTCATGAATATAAAGACACTGAACAAGTTTGAAAAGAATCGGATGAAAACTGTGGAGTTTATCGCGTAAAGAAGAATAAGTCTAACGGACGCACGCACGGACAGACGGACGGTCTGATGTAACCCATTTTCAATAGGGTATGAGTCCTCATGAATATAAAGACACTGAACAAGTTTGAAAAGAATCGGATGAAAACTGGTTTTATCGCGTAAAGAAGAAAAAGTCTAACGGACGCACGCACGGACGGACCTACAAATGGGCACATATTGGCTTTTTTGTCCAAACCTTACTTGGGTTCGCTTGTTGGGTACTTTCCAAACATTCTTGGGTATAGAAAACATGTTCTCACATTTAGGCACATGTTTGGTCACTTGTCCAAACCTTACTTGGGTTTGCCTATTGGGTACAAATCAAATATTAAACCCAACAAGAGTTCCCACATATATAGTAGGCACTTGATGGGTACTTGTCTAAAATCCCTGTTGAGTACTTTTAAAGCATTGTTGAAGTAACTTCTAGCTTCAAAATAATTTTGTTATACTCCAGTATATGCCGAACAAAGAAACTGTAGTTTGAGGTGGCCCAAACAGCTTCTATGGCATGAAATGAATGTATCATGGCCAACAGATTTGCCAAGTTGTTACCGAGACCCAATATATACAACTTAACATGTATAAATGATTAAATGTACTTTCAAATATCGGTCCTCGGTTAACCATTAACAAGAACGTCAGACTTTCAAGTCACCATGACCTCGAAATTAATAGGGCTCATCTACCTATTATGACCACCCTGTATGCACAGTATGAAGATCCGAGACATACATATGGAATTATTGATTGGAAACCTATCTATTGTTCAAGGTCACCATGAGCTTGAAATTTGACCTACTGCCCTTAAAAGCAGTAGGTGCCATCCATAACCAACCCGCACATCAAGTTTGATGATCCTCGGCCAAACAGTTCTAAGATTTGATCTTCAAACAGACCTGCAGAACAGAATATTAATCCTTGTTCGAAGTCGGGCATAAAAACACTTGACCAAAATCAAAGCACCCAGTAACACTTTTTCTTGTTATCTAGTGCATGTGGTGTTTCTTTATAGATGACTAACCAGATATACCTTTTGTAATGTTACTATTTATTGTGTATAACTATAAAGGAAGCCAATCTTTCCGAAACATTTATTTTTAAACTACACACATTTGCAATTACAATAAAACTAAAAACACTTTGTATTACCTGGGTTTAGCATTTTTAACACTCATTTCTCTGCTAAGTTATGGTGACCTTGACCTTTGAGGCTTCGGCCCACAGGAACAAAAATAAAATCTGCCATTTAATTATTAATTTGTTTACAAAAATCAAGCATTCTCGAAATCAAGCAAGGGTCATCATTTGCTTAAGTTTCCATTCAATCCCACCAATTCATGCAGAGATTATGTGTGTTATGCCCCATATTTGAAAAAAAAAATATATGTTATATAAATTTTTATTGAAATAAGAGCTGTCGGAGGACAGCCACGCTCGACTTTCTAAAGTTTGTCAGAAATGAGTTATTTTAGACAAAAAACGGACAAAATTTAGCAGAAAATTATTCAGAGTTATGAGACCTGTAACCATCAGCTCAGGTGATCACAGTGAACATGTGTGTGAAGTTTCAATCCATTCCCTTCAGTACTTACTGAGATACCAGCTTACACGCAAAAACTTAACATAAATTTTCTAAGACGAACAAGAGGCATAATTCTGAAAATAAGCCATTCAGAGTTATGAGACCTGTAACCATCAGCTTAGGTGATCACAGTGAACATGTGTGTGAAGTTTCAATCCATTCCCTTAAGTACTTACTGAGATACCAGCTTACACGCTAAAACTTAACACAGGGACGCCGATGAATGGGCGAGTGTAATAACTCGACATTCTCCGAATAGTCCAGCTAGAAAAGCCAAAATATTAAATATCAAGATGAAAAGTGATGAAAAATGTGTACTGACAACTCCCGGTTACTGCTGTAAACAATTGAAAGATTAAAATCAATCACATCTGGTTACCGAGACACAATGTATGTGCATAATAGTTGCCTGTACACAAATACTTAAATTTCTATGTTCAACAACAGCCATAATTACATTTATTTCAATCAAGAGTTGTACAACTTGTCTATCTGATAACCTAAAATACTTTTCAAATCAATCCCATCAATCGTTACTGAGATTCATGTTGGAACATACTAGTAGCTAGCAAAGAAAAATATAATTGTGATCTCATGGCACCCAATAATGTTCCCTTCTATGACTGCTATGCAATGCTTTCTACATCAGACAGAGACTAGTTTATGAAATGTCACACAACGCAAATCAAGCCTTAACAGCAATAGCACTTATGAGGCATTTATTTTTTATCTATCTACGACCAACTATCAAAGATAGTGTGGTAATATGTCACTGTATCAGACACTTTCTTGAAAAGCAAACATGGCATCATGCAGCCTTTTTGTTAACATATACTCAAGACTGTGCAACAATACTTCATTTAGGAGATACAATATTGGATAAGTTAAAGAAATATTTGGATTAACAGTGGAGCTAAATAATCATGCTACCCTGTGAATCATTTTGCAAGGTTTCATTAACATTTGGTCCTGAATTTAAAGTAAGAAAAAACATAACTTCTCTATTGTAATTTTGTATGCTTCTGACGTGGCCGTCTAAATAGATCTTTTTTTAAAGTTCTTGGTTATTATCATACAGATGTCTGACTGTTACATCAAAAATAGTAGAATTACTAAACTATTATAATAAACTTGTCATATGTTGAAATATGTGCGTTTTTTAAATTTCTTCCATATTAAAATGTTTAAAAATACGGGTGACATTAGATAAACATTGACTTGACAAAATACTTGAGGACTTTTGTTCTACAGACTTGCTAAAGCGTGTTTTAACAGTGTAGTATCATTTCTTAACTCACAGATACATGTTTTTACGTGTCTGAGACCAGTGCAGATCCAGATCAGCCTCTACATCTGTGCAGTCTGATCAGTATCTACACTGTTCGCTTTTAGATTGCTAAAGAATTTCTGATTGAAAAGCGAACAGTGAAGATCCTGATCAGACTGCATGGATGTGTCTGTGAGTTAATGGGTTAACTCCAATTTTAAACAAAATTAGCATAAATCTCATCATAACACACAGTTGCATTTCTTAACGGCAATTTTAATTGGTGACAACAGATGCAAACATTGACATGAAAAATAATTCTAACACGCCTAGCGAATAATGTACATACACATAGAAGGACGTCGATCGACAGTTATTTTGCAATATACCACACACATGCAATTTGACGCAAGATGTGACGTCAATAACCAAAAGACGTCAGGAAAATTGCTTCTCCGCAAAATATTTACAATCTTTTCTAACGCTATAAAGGTTAAATTGCGTCGTAACTAAATGAATGTTGAGTATTAGAATCAAAATAATGCATGAGTTGCGGTTCGTTACGAGTGAATAAAGGACAGGCAGTCTCACGGATGCAAATAATTAAATCACTCGTGATTTAATTCTTACGCATCTGCACTCCTGCAGTCCTTTATTCACTCGTAATGAACCGCATCTCATCCATTATTTATTAAACATATAACTAACAAAGCAGTACAATACACTTTAGGACATTTGTTATACAGACTTGCAATTAAAATGCCTTTTTTGTCAATTTTGGCTGAAATATTATGTCTACAAACATCAAGTCTGAAGAAGATCCAATTACAAGTGTTTGACCACTCTGCAACAGGGTTTCCCATAATACAACACATCTGTCAGAAAGACAGGCGTTTAGAAAGGTAGGGATTATCTTGGCCAAGTCATAAACTGTTGTCCAGATATTAAAGTTTTTGTATGAGGTTCCAGACTTTCTTTTTTATCGTCTCCCAGTGGCGTTTGTGAATTATGCCTTTGTTAGCTTTACTGTCTGAAATCGCTCGTTTAATTTGTTTTTGTCCTGGTGTCATTTTGCTCTCCAGGTTTTCTCTGAATAGGAGTTTCACCTCTCTAATTTCCTCATCCGTCCATTTAACTCTGGTACTGGCTCCTGTTGACAGAAATTTAAAGGAAGTTTATTAAGCAAATTAAGAACTACTGGGTTTCAAATGAAATTGTATCATATTTTATTTCAGTTGAAGATATTTTGGGTCAATTATGCCACAACAAGCAAAGGGGCATTTTAGTCTGATATAATATGTTCTTAGAGAGAACATGTCTGTTGCAAAGTCTTAAATTTGCTGATTTTAGATCTGAAAGCTTGTACTGTATCCAGAAATTTGTCAAACATTTTTGACAAGGAAATCAATATTTAAAAATTAACAAGAGGGCAATGGTGGCCCTAAATAGCCCACCTGAGTAACACAGTTCTTAACAGCAAAGCTAATGTAACTACAAGTAAAATACAGCACACTAGACTTATCAAGGATTACTACCTGGATTGGCCACTATCAAAAGAGTCAACAATGCTGTTTGTGTTAGTGAATGTTGACCTCTGACACAAAGAAGTTTCTGAATTTAGTAAAAATATCAAAGTCAGCAATGTTTAAAGCTGTAATAGTAGCAACAATTATTTTGTTTGCCATGTTGATTTTGTCTTTGACATTAGCCAACATTGACTTTACCTACTCTCTTGCTTTTCCTGCTACATTATGGAAATGTAACCTTAATAAACTTGTTCAAATGGCCTGCTATTTTTATTTACTACCACATTATCAAGTTTGATTTTAAACAATTATGTAGCAGCAAAGACAAGAAAGTAGGTCAGTAGTGGTTTTCAGTTTTGTTACTTTGGTACAATGTCCATTCTTTGTTTGGTAGTTTGTCCATAGCATTCTTTGGTATGTATAAAGTTAATAACACAGAAAGTTACATTTTGTCCACAGTGTTACTGGGTATAGTGTCCATTCTTTGTTAGTTAATTTGTCCATAGCATTCTTTGGTATGTATAAAGTAAATGACTCAGAAAGTTGTGTTTTGTCCACAGTGTTACTGGGTACAGTGTCCATTCTTTGTTAGGTTAGTTGTCCATAGCATTATTTGGTATCATGTATAAAGTAAATGACTCAGAAAGTTGTGTTTTGTCCATTGCATTACTGGGTACAGTGTCCATTCGTTGTTAGGCAAGTTGTCCATAGCATTATTTGGTATGTATAAAGTAATTGACTCAGAGACGCAGGACAATGAACATCAGGGTGATCATAAAAGCTTACATTCAGCATGTTGTGCTCAGGTAAGCTAAAAGTATAAACAACTACTGGAAATTCCTCATTTATAAAATGTTTACCCTTTTTACGCGTTTTTTTTGCTGGTCCATCGTCATCATCTTCAAAGTTGTACTCATCATAATTGTCATCTGAAATCAAACCTATCTATGAAAATTTGTCTTAAGCATTCTAAAGAATACCTTTTAACTGATACCATCAAAGTATATGCCTCTTAAAATCAACCTATTTTACGGAAGTCAATGACTTGTAATCTCTGAAACCTGTCACTAATGGAGGGTCATAGGTTCGATCCCTGCTAGCAACTAGGATTCTTTATGTGAACAACAACAATCATTATACTGTAAATACTTTAATATTTTAATAGTGCGAGCCAGCTATGGTACTTTTCATTGAAAATACATTCCAGGGACCGATGTTTGGGTTCGAGCCATCGTTGTTTGAGCGAAGGGTGGCCTTTTTATTTAATTAAAATATATAGGTAATTGGTAGGGATAATGAAATCAGTTCGAGTGCACATGGTGTGTGAGTTAATGGAGTTCAATCCAATGAAGTTGGAGTGTAGTTATTTAGCTTTCGAAAAGTCAAAACTAATAAAGAACAGGAAAATAACCTTCCAGCAAATTTGGTTGGTAGCCTTCATCTTCTTCTTCTACCAGTAACTGGTCCAGGCTTACAACAGTTTCTCCACTTAGATTCTCTGAAAATACAAAACTGATAAATCAAAACATGTCAAGTTATTCAAATTGGCAGATTCAGTTATTTTCATATAACTTTTTTTTGTGGGAGTATAATGACTAAAATTTTCCCATATGGCTAAATAATTTAGACAAGAGGGCCCAAGGGCCCTTAGTCGCTCACCTGAGTTTATGAGCAAAACTGAACATATGATGCAAATTACAAAGCTGTAGCTTAAAAAAACTTGTGACCCGAGGGCGGGGTCAATTTTGACAAAGGGGTCATGATTTGAACAATCTTGGTAGAGGTCCACTAGGCTATGCTACATACCAAATCTCTAAGGTCTAGGTCATCTGGTTCTTGAGAAGAAGATTTTTAAAGATTTTCCTTTTGGTTGCCATGGCAACCAGAGATCTGCATGGAATTGAAATCTTTGAACAAACTTGGTAAAGCTCAATGCCAGGAACATGCATGTGAAGTTTAAACATCATCGGCCCAGTGGTTTCAGAGGAGATGTTGTTTAAACAAATTGTGGACGACAGACGCCGGAAAGACGGACGCCGGACATCAGGCGATCCTAATAGCTCACCATGAGCTGAGCTCAGGTGAGCTAAAAACTAAGCAATCATCTAAAGCATTTTATAAAAACTTACCATCGCTCGTCTGTGCTGCCGCTGCATCTGCATCATCACCACCTAACACAAGCTCTGAAAATAGAATGCAGTTTGTAAACTGTCAGTATGCTTATACCCATTTTTAAATATTCCTAAGAATAGCTGGGCTAAAGGGTGAAATAGTACACAAAAGCAATTATTGTAGTTATGTTTCGGCATGTTTTGAATGCAAAGTTAAGTATGCACTTATGTGTAAGAACATCACCAATTGTAACAAGAGCATTTTCGTCACGAAATGTGCTACTTTCATATAAATACCTGGTAACTGAATATCCTCTAGTTTTTTGCCAGCATACTTTGCAGTAATATTCAATTCTTGCATTAACATCAACTTCGCCATATCTATACGCTCAATGAGTCCCGATGTTTGGCGGTAGTGTATTTTGTGAATGTCCATGGAATGTCCTAGATGGTTGGCCAGCCATTGCTGCTGTTGAGAATTTAGGTCAAATATCTGCAAAAAGTACTATGTTCTGTTATATACTTCACCCAAAGTCAAACTAAAACAATCAAGGCATTTATTATATATCAAATAAAAATATTCGCTCAAAATATAAGCATTATCAAGCAGCAGAACAGTGTTGTTTCCTGAATATGTATCCCTTTAAAATTCCTTGTGCAAAAATTGGACAGAAAACTTAATTTATGTACTAAAATCAGTTTTTAAAGCACAATGGAAACAAGAAGATGAATCCAGATAAAATCAACAGTGAATAACACTGAAAATTAATAAAATCTTGCCTGTGAGATGGTTGCAGTGTACTTGCGTAGATTGACCGACGTCAGCTTCTCTGGCTTCTGTAGTGTTACTTCCGAACATAACTTCTTCAGGCTATCATAGGCACGAATGACACCAATACCTGAAAAATATGTCTGCTGATGATTTCTTCTAAGGTAGTAGGTTACTCATTTCAATAGACACAGCAAATGATTTGAGGGAACTATTGCTGTGTGGCAGCTGTGATAGGTTGCCCCGCTTCATCTTAAAGGTGTCATTCATTAGTTTTGATCTTTCACAATCATTAAGTCAATAATTTGTGAAAATAGAATTCCTCTTAAGGTGGTGCTAGGGGGCGTGGGCAGTTACTGCCAATGATCAGAACAGACAATAAAACCGAGTCTGCTGTTTTCTGTATTTTTTCTGACATCTTTGTTTTCGAAAGATCTTTATTTCGAATTTCTATACAGCTTACAAACCTACTCTCTTCACAATATTCTCTCCGACTCATACCAATAGTGCCTATAAGGGACATTCACATGGCTGATTAATGCCAAGATAATGAAAAAGGGCTTCACAAAAACCCATCTTGAACATATGCACTGATCATGGACCCAACAAGTGCACTGTTTGGAAATTTTTACACAAGGGATGTCACCTTATTTTATTTATTTATTTATTGGTGTTTTACAATCTTACAGTCATATCACGGCAATCAGGATGGTGATTTTGGTAAATCTCACGCGTTACAATGCAACGCATGGGAAAGAAAGCACCGACTGCTGGAATCTGAGTCAGAAAGATTCCAATAATTCAAGCCCATTTAGTTGCCTCTTACGATCATGAAGGACTGCACAGTGGTCGTGATTCTGGTCCAATCTGAGATCCCCTACCCCTAACCACATGGGGTGGAAAGTTATGTCACCATTATAATTGGTTGGTTGGATTTATACGCCGTTTTAACATTGAGGTCAAATCACGGCATAAGACCACCTTGCCAGCTTTCCTGGGTTACCAGTACTAGCCACTCTCTCTCTGTCTAAATGCTTGCTCACCTTACTTAGTGGAGAGAGATGTTGATTATCAGACACATGACTATTGGTGAATGCCTAAATTTATGTGCCAGTCATGAGTGTAATGCAAATGTACAGGAAGTATTTGTGCTCATGGTAGTCATGCAGTGACCATATTTATTGTAGTAACCAACTTTCTGAATATTTAGCTTATCATTTAATTGTTTAGGCTGACAATACATCTTACTTCTATTTGGAAACAAATAATTGTTCTTCTGCAAAACCCCCGCCTGTTCCCTGACTTCTGCATTCACCAAATATTGCAGAACCTCTCTAATATCTTGTGGAACAATGACTGGCACACCGCGTCCAAACTGAAGCAAATTGTAAGCATACTGTCATTCGCAAATAATTATGCAATTTTACAAGTAGTAAAATAATCGTAAACCTCTTTAATGCTTGAAAAAAAGAACACAAGTAAATTCACAGAACAATGCTGTTAATTCATCAACAAACAAAAAATTAAGCATTACAGACCAATCTGTAGCAAGACAGATTTAATGTCAAACCTGTAGACAATTTGTAAGCTTCAGCAGTGCAATTATCTAATATTGTACAAGCTTCAGACAGAAAANGACCAAATTTCATAAAGATTAGATGACAACTGTGACCTCTATTGTCTACACAAGGTTTTTCTATTATTTGACCTAGTTTTGACCCCAGATGACCCAAATACAATCCCAACCAAGTTTTCATCAAGATAAACAAAATATATATAATAGACTGCAAAAGATTCGAAAGGCGGAGCTAAGCACGTGCTGTTAAATATTTCGGCGGTTGCTATTGAGTTATAAACACCCGATTGGTTTAGCGTGTTGATTGCTGGGTTTGTCCAAATGAACTGGTGGCAGCACCCGAAAATAAGACCACAGGTTCTTGACTAAATTAAAATTTAGTTGAGATAATTTGTGCAAAGTTTAACTTTGATTGCTACCATCGAAGTTCTAATTTTGCGACAATATTAGTGAGCATTTACAAACAAGAGCTGTGTTTGTCAGAAACACAATGCCCCCTACTGCGCCCTTTTTTTTTACCTTTGACCTTGAAGGATGACCTTAACCTTTCACCACTCAAAATGTGCAGCTCCATGAGGTACAAATGCATGCCAAATGTCAAGTTGCTATCTTCAATATTGCAAAAGTTATCAAACTTTATCCAAGGTTAAAGTTTTGGGACAGAATGACAGACAGAATAACAGATATGCCAAAAACAATACACCCCCTCTTCTTCAAAGAAGGGAGCATAAAATTAAATTGGTTGAGTGGTTATTTTTATTTAATGTCACTTGAAGAAAAATCTTTTCTGACAGAGTACAGTCAAAGACCAAGACAGGAAGGTGAATCAGACAACAGTTTTGGGGACAGTTGCGCAAAAAATATGAATGCAAAGTTTGGTGGAAAAAATAGAACTGGTAAAATATGTTTTTTTATATATGCAGTCTCTAACACTCAAATTTTGCCATACTTTTTTCACTGGTATTACATGGGATTGAAAGTAATATAATTTCATTCATTTATACAGAATACATGACATACATGTATAATGTATGGTGTTTGTTTTTCATATACCAAATGGTGATAGCTATTGCCAACATTACCCAGTTTTATTATTTATTTCAAATACAGGAATGCCATTACATCCGCAACGCTTCAACATGTTAACTGGATTAACAGACCATGAGATCATAAAAAGATATAGACTGAATAAAGAAGGCATTGTTTATCTAGAGGGGATGATAGGGGCAATTTTAAGTCCCCGTACCGTGAGACATAAAAGCCTGTCTGCTATAGAAACAAGGATATCAGTAAAACTGATGGATGCTCCCCAATAATGCTTTGTTGATATATGGGTTAATTGTGTAAAAAAAAAGAAAAAAATGTGACCTTGAGATAATCTATTAATAGCCTCAGTGACCTTGACCTTGACCCCAGTGACCTCAAACCTCATTAAAAGGTTGAGGTCCATGCAAGGTACCTACATTCCAAATATGGAAGAGATCGGTAAAATATTGAAGGCNTTTTTGGCCACTTGGGATTTTTATGCATCTTCTTCTTTTCTTAATGCATAAATTGGTATTTGCACAGGTAATTTTACTCATCAAACCTGATAAATAGCAGTAAAATTTAAGTTACTATTATAAGTTGTTTACGTCCCTGCTAAGACTGCGATGTATGAGCAAGTATTGCTCCCTAAAGAGGGAAGAACTCAAAGGTCTTTATCTCAGACTTCATTTTCAGACAGTGTCATTTGAGATTTCACAACAGACAATACGCAAAAGCTTGGTTCAGTGATATCTAAACCACTAAAGCGCCCAGACAATCTAATGGATTAGTCGTAATAGATCTAAACCAATCTCGAAAGTAGTTTTCCTTGACATGTTAACATTTCACTTGTTTTTGCGAATAACACAGTCTCCATTTACACAAATGATATATACGCAGGCAATACGCTGAAAAACAGTCTGTCTTGGTGGGTTTATTTTTCAGATACTAACTGATACATAAACTTTCAAAAATCTTTGCTTAGACAACAATTTTTCATGCATATTTTACGCCAATAGGCAGGTCTGTTACTCAGTTCTATACATACCTTTCCTCGAACCTCCATGACATCTTGGGTCTCCAAGAGTTTGACTTCCAAGGGTGACATGTTTGCTCTCATAGCACTGTCTAGCTGTGACACACCTGTCGTCCTTTTCATGTAGTCCTTGATGCTACAAACATAAACTAGACTTTAGGCGTGATAGTGCACGAGTATTATAAAACCATGGCACTTACATTTAAATTGTTGTAAACTGTTGACATACTTTACATAGAAAACAACAAACTGCAGATGATCACCTAAAGCAGATGGGATTCATATACAAGTATATTGGCAAAAAAACCAGTATTGCCAAGTGTTGTCTGGGTTTTCCCATAACTACCCATCAGGCTTGGCAATATGATAAAACCCAGGCAATATGCCAACCCTGCACCACTTTATACAGGATCGAGTAGGCATTCATTAGGTGTTATTGGTGTCAGATTTGTCTCACATTCAATTCCGCTTGGGAGCAGTTTTTCTGATCTCCATCGGACAGTACTGGTTTGACCTAGCAACATTCGATGATTTTGTCACAATCAAGGAAAAAAAACTAAAATATGTTACAATTAAACTAACTTTACATGTATCCTTACCTGATAACTTCAACCTCGCCCGATCTTCGTTTGTTAAACATCAATAGCCTAGTTTGAGCAAGAACTTCAGCCCTCCGATAGGTTGAAAAATTGTAGTCTGACAAGTCAAGATGTTTTAGCTCCTGTTTTACATGATTCTGCAGTTTGAACAGGTCTTCCGGGACTGGCAATGCTTTCTCTGTGTTAAACCTCCGGACTTGCAATGTGACCAAGGCAACTTTGCTGACTTTCACAGACCATTCAATTTTCATTAACTTGAGCAAGTCCTTGCAATCTCCAGCATCGGCACTTTCATTATTTCTGAGGGCTAGTCCCCATTTGGCGCCCACAAGTCTTTTAATGTCGTAACCAAGTTTCAGTGCTGTCGAAGGTGCTTTCAGGTCCTCTTCATCGTCCATATCTGGCGACGCTGTTAGAAGTGTTGCCTTAATAATGTTGTCAAAACTTCCAGGTTTCAGAAACTCCTGAAATCCTACTTGTTTGTCTGTGATGTTTCGAAGATTCATCAGCAGCCTAGCGGCTCCACGCATTCTCGATGAAGTGTAATACTTTCTTTTCAACCTGTTCCCGGAATTTTTTAGAAGCCAAAGGTTTCCCAGGCTAACAATTAATGGGTCACTTTGGGCTACTTTTGTGATTTCGTCATTGGTCATGATGGTGTAGACCTCTTTCTGTAATAATAAACTTGCTGCTGACGATATTTGTCCAGAGACTTGCATGGCTTTAATTCGAAGCTCCTTTAGTGTTAAAAGCCTGTTGTCAGCCTCCCCTATTATTAATGCTGGGCAGATTTGCTGATGTCTGTACATAGTTTTGTCTAGTTTTATCCATACTGTGCATCCTGGACATGGTCCATACAATGAAATATCCAGACTCCCATGCTGCCTTCGTCCAATGATCATTTCACCAGCTCCTTCCTCTTTAACTCTAATGTTCTGAAGATGATCACCCTCATTTCTCAGGCAATCCCACATCGCTCTTACTATTTTGCTTCTGGAGCCCAAATGTTTTGATTCTTTCAAAATTGCTTTCATTTCAGGCTCATGTTTGTGTATTCTCAAATGTTTTGATATGTTGCTTTTAATCTTTTTACAGAACTTGCAATAGTGAACTTGACCCCAATCAGTATCAGTTTTTTTCCTCTTTCCTGCACACGTATATTTCGAGTTGACAAGTTTCCTAACATATATATTATGATTGTTTACATCTTTCTTTCTTGATGATTTTGGTATCTGGGTTTCACACCTCTCAAAATATTTCTTNGTAACGGACTTGAAAATAATTCGTTATTACGAAAATACAACCCTTATCTGGAGCTCTGAAATAAGTCTTTAATATTAATTTAGTTATCAACATTACAATGGTTATCAGTTGAGCACTTGACTACAATTAATACTGTTAGTATTTGTTAGTAGGGGATATATTGACAGTCTCCAAGCAACAACACAAACACTGTTTGTTTTTTTGTTAAATAGCTGTTTTCTTGTGTGTTTTTTATTATTACTCCAATCAAGCAGTCAATATTATACTATAATATAACCAAATTGTTAGTCCGGACAAGTAAAAAAAGAATTTGCTAGCCCGACGGGACAAGTGGTTGACAGAATTTAATTACTTAGAAAAAATGCCTTTAAATCCGTTATATCTGTGGAGTTACCACAATACTTTTTCGATTATATTTTGTTTACGTTAAAACAACAAAGCGCGAGATATTCCCATAGTTCCATGCGATACTACACCGTACTGTTCACAAAGGGAGCAACCCTCAACATTTTTCTTTGCCAAGATAACAAGAATATTCTCCCTTGTAAAGAATATGCATTTTATGACACCGGTACACACCGATCTAACAGACAATTAACGTAGTGATGTCATCTATATGTATAGAATGATTTTACGAATCACAAGTTTTTTTCAGATATAATGGCTTTGCATAATGTTTAAAAATCAATAATCTCAAGTTTGCCTGTAATTCTAGTCAGTTCTGTTTGTATTGAAACAAATTTTTATAGTAAAATTCATTTTAATTAGTAAATACTTACCTGCTATCTTATAGCTGCTTATTCCAGAGGATAGTTATTGTCTGGAAAAACTTTCTGGTAGAGCCCCATCTTATAATCAGACCAGTAGATCCAGGGCCACACTTAGTGCAGTNAATATCACGACCTTCCCTTACAGGATCTCTTCCAGGATCTCTATCTTCACCTTCACTTTCAATATCATGATCTTCCCTTACAGGATCTCTTCCAGGATCTCGATCTTCACCTTCGCTTTCAATATCATGATCTTCCCTTACAGGATCTCTATCTACACCACTAAGATCATTTATGCCTGTTGATAGAAAATTAATATGATGCAGTCTGCAATATATTGTATCGCTCAAGTTTCAAAGACGATTTAAAGCCGAATTAAAGCCATCAAGCAATAGTATTAAAATGTACTCAGAAAACACAATGTAACAATTGCATTAGTAAATTTTGGATGTGTTTGTATTCTGTGCTAGGTGGTATAATGGTTGCCAAATAGTTCCCAAAAATCCAAACAANGCCATCCATAACCAACCCGCACATCAAGTTTGATGATCCTCGGCCAAACAGTTCTAAGATTTGATCTTCAAACAGACCTGCAGAACAGAATATTAATCCTTGTTCGAAGTCGGGCATAAAAACACTTGACCAAAATCAAAGCACCCAGTAACACTTTTTCTTGTTATCTAGTGCATGTGGTGTTTCTTTATAGATGACTAACCAGATATACCTTTTGTAATGTTACTATTTATTGTGTATAACTATAAAGGAAGCCAATCTTTCCGAAACATTTATTTTTAAACTACACACATTTGCAATTACAATAAAACTAAAAACACTTTGTATTACCTGGGTTTAGCATTTTTAACACTCATTTCTCTGCTAAGTTATGGTGACCTTGACCTTTGAGGCTTCGGCCCACAGGAACAAAAATAAAATCTGCCATTTAATTATTAATTTGTTTACAAAAATCAAGCATTCTCGAAATCAAGCAAGGNAAACAAATCATGCATTTTATAGTGATAAATGCCCACTTGCATACAAAGTGTTCAGCAGAGTTGCCAAGTTTGATTCTTTAACTCAAGTGTGCACAAGTCTATAGCTAATTTTATGCAACAATAAACAAATATTTGATATATTTCTTATAAACATAACCATAGAATTCTGATATTTCAAGCATACCTGAAGCCCATACAGTATCTGCAAGGAAAACGGCAAGAGTAGAGGGCTTCTTCTTCAACATCGCTGAAATATTTTAAGAATCTATTCTTGTCAATATTAAAGAGGCATAACCTACAATTTCTATCATTTAGATTGATTAAAAAAATATTAGACATTAATATGAATTATGATGGCTAAACAAATTCAAATTTTCAGCAAAAAAATCCCAGCAGTTAGCCCCCCCCCCCAAAAAAAATGTCTGGTTCAAGGAACCCGACCGACCCTATTTTTTTTGGGTGACCCTAACGTATCTTATTCGATTCATAGGTACAAATCATTTTGGGTACGAACAAGTTTTGTAATTATTTAATCAAATTATGGCCAGAAACTTAATGAAATGTTAATTTTTATCAATAAAAATGATTTAAATATGATTTTTGAATTAAATGCTTGTAGCTTGGTACCTAGAAATTGAAATATTTGTAAGAAAAACTGGCAACTTCCGTTTGTCACATGTTTTCGCCACCTCTATTTTTCTATTGTTTCTTTAGCTGTATCAGCACATTTAGGGTCTTTAAAGGTTTTAGTTTGTATTTCTTTGAGTTAGGATGAAATAATTACTGTTTATACATGTTTTTATGCTTATATCAAATGTTTAGATGTAATATATATGATTTTGGGATAATCCTACATTTGTTTATTTTATTATCTACTACTTTCCAATTCAATAACTAGCAGTCACTGGACTGTTATTATAATGATGTAGGCCTATAACCTATTTGTACATCTTACCTTCTAAACTGTAAAAACATGATTCATGTGTATTTGAAAATTCCCTTTGCCTGCTAAATTGATGTGATAAAATTTCCCAATACAAATGGCCCTGTCACATTATAAAAATACACACACAAAAAACAACAGTAAGATGTAAATTATGCTGAATTATTTTTCTTACAGCTCAATACTTAAATATAGACCCCCACAAGTTTTGGGCTATTACAAAATCTGTTGGTAGAAAATTCACTTTTGGCTGTTACAAATTAGTTCGGGCTATCAAAAGTTGCCAGAATACAGCCCTGTTAGCTATAATGTTCAGAATGCTAATGTCGCTCACTGCTAAGATATCATGAAGAATAAGGAAATAAACAGTTTTAAAAGTAACACTATGGACAAAACACAACTTTCTGAGTCATTTACTTTATACAGACCAAAGAATGCTATGGACAAACTACCAAAGAAAGAATGGACTCTATAGACAAAACAGAAAACAAAAACATCTTCAAATATTTTAAATAAAGAATACATACCAAAGAATGCTATGNCCAGGAATAGAATTTTCTTAATTCCAGACTTCTTCCCATTTTCCAAGTAGTTTAGGAACCCTGATATCAACAGGAGGGTTTGAAATGGTAAAAGAGTGGCAATTCCGCAAAGGGCATTGAAATCGGACAGGTGGGCACAGAAGGTTTGGGCAAAGCAAAAAATCTGTGAAATTAACTAGAAGAAAATTCGGTACAACGCGATTTAAAAGAAGAACGTAACTGAATTTTTCAATCCTAAATGAACGACCACATTTCAAAATAAATATGTAACAGACCAAAAAATAATTCGTAATTACTAAAATACGACCCTTATCTGGAGATCTATTTATTTTTTACTATTGACCGAACAACAGACTTTTTGTATACAAAATATGGCATGCCTGAAAAAAAAGTTTTAATTACATCCTTATAATAACCATACTTACATTGCATTGTCTGATCTGCAGTAGACATTAACATTATCTCCTGACCCATTTTTCAGCTGCACCGGCCATTTGAGCTTTCTGGGAAGCCCAGGCAGACTGGAGTAGTAAGTCATTTTCAACCTGCAAAAGATATATACTCAGTGTACCTCGAACAGAAGACTAGTGTAATTACTGTTCAACTTTTAGCCAAAGACATTTTTCTTATAAATCACTAAAATGGAAAACGATTGATGCGTCATGTGAAAAGGGACTTTAAGGGCCAATTTAAGGTATCTTTAAACCTACTAGTCAGTCGCACAATTAAAAACATTAAATTTAAGTGCAATTTTACGAATAATTTGAATTTCAGTTGTTGTATTCATCTATGCATAATTGAAATAATATAGGCGGTTTTTTTTTTAAGTGTGAGCAAAAATTCTAAATGTTAAAGACAAATAAATGTAAATATATAAAGATAAGGAAAAGCAAAAGGACACTGCATTCCTTTCCAAAATGGTTTGCTTTCCAAAATCGGCCAATTCCTTTTACTATGATAGAGGTTAGAATTTCAGCTAATTTGCATAATAAAAATATTGTTCAAATGTCTTTCGCTTTTTTTGATCATTTAAAATTGACTTATTGACTGATTTTAAAAATTTTCACAAGCTGGAAGCATAATACAGATTCGGAAAACTGCTACAACGTGATACAGAATAGTTTATCCGATAAGTAGTATTTTTGGTATTTAGTAATACATGAAATTAATTTATTCTGTCATTTACCGTGCCTTTTAAAAATTTATCTAAAAACGGCATAATTTTTTGGATAAATAATTATTCATCAATAAAATCCCTTTGATGTTAAAAAATCTATGACATCATTTCAAGACAATTTTTTCTCTAGTCATCTGATTTATGGAGGTAAAAGTCTTGTATGTGTCTATGTTATCAAATTAAAAAAATTATAACTTGTTTCTTAAGAAGTATTGCAGTAATTCCAAAATCATAAATCAGTGAGTGATAACAATTTACCTCTGAAGTCTTTTCTAATGTTTACATCATCAAACTAACATGTACAAAACTACATGACCTATTACCTGGACAGTGACATTAAATGGGCTGGTCCATTGTGTGTTGTTAGGGTTGTCAGAGTGTAATATACGACAGATTTTTTATGTGACTTTCATGCATGGATTTTCAGAGTGCAAATAGTTAAGAATAGCTGAAAATGTGGAATTTCATTTAAGTTTTGAACTAAAATGCCTAGTCTCTTTGTAAAATATAGTTTTGAATTTGTGAGAGGGAAAATCACTTGCCCCATCAGACTTTTAGTTATCAAAAATCATTTTACACATTCTCAGGTTCTACAAATCGAGTAAGAGGTCTATTAGCCTAGTTAATTTGGCGTGATAGACTTGACCCAATTTATAGGCTGTTTATCATTATTGTCACGGTTGGAATTATGACATAACCCCAGTGAAATAATATCTCGAGGCCACTTAGACATGACCAATTACTTAGACTAGCGGTTTATCAACATTAGAATTTACTATTTGTTTATCATTTTAGCTTCCAAACCTTGCTAGACCGTCAGACAATGTACTTTGCATTTTATGTGAGCCCGACTAGAATTTTACTACTTTTCGCAGACTGTTAATAAATGAAGAGACCCAGTTACTTTCAATTTCAAAAGGGGAACATTATTTTTTAGGATTATTGATATATAAAGGGAAGGTAAATATCCAGATAAGAAAACTCATTGAATTAATGTTTAGATCGATTCAATTGGGTTCCAGGCTCTAAAAAACTAAATTGTACATGTAAATTTTATCAAACTTTCTTTTGCTCATTATTATCATAATTTAGATTATTTCTTTCTAAATTGGCATGCAAACTTTTTCTCTGTAAACCACCAAAAGCTGACTCATTGAAGCCCTAAATTAATTAAGACACATAATCACATGGGTTGGTCAGAAAATGTAAACAAACTACTCGCGCATGACCTCGTGGCGGGTTACAAGCACACAGAAGCGGCAAAATTACCCCACCCACTGCTACATAAACAAGAAATTTTAAGAGAATACAGTAAATTTAAGTCCAGTAGCCCAGTTGCGAGAGCCCTGGATCTGCCATAGGTCTACAACTAGATATAAACATAACATTAGCATTGTTAAAACTTACCTACTATAAGTTTTCCCTGGAAAATGACAGCGACGAAATGAAAACTACTGTAGTCGGAACAGGAAATCTGTAAAATGCGCGCGCAACCGATTCGCGCACCTGTTTGATCCGGTATCTCGCTAAACGCTTTTTTTTACTATGCAAGCATTTAGCCGATGTTTAAAACTTAACGGTGTAGTCCAACTAAGGACTTTTTCATGCACAAAATCGAGTCCAAATAATTGTTGGATACAAGAAATAAAGGCAAGCTAATAATGTTTGGACACATATTAACAGGCTTGGGATATTGGGTATACCCAACAAGCGAAAAAGTACCCAACAAGCGAAAATATACCCAATAAGTGCCATTTCAACCTACAAAATAGCCAATATATGCCCATTCATAAACTCGGACAGACGGACAGTGCGATCACTATATGCCACCCTACCGGGGGCATAAAAACTACCAAAAGAGTATAGTGTCACGATAAGAGGGAAATCGTTTAATAATCTAACCACAAATGTTTGCTGTACACAGTCTGGAAATCGTCCCTGAACGCCTGAATTGGCTACCCTTATTTGTCAGTTTGCTATTAGTAACACAGTTTGAATTCAATTTTATATTGAAAAGCATTATGCTAAAATGTGTAATTTACATAACGCAATGAGATTTTTAAAGACCTGTGTCGTGCGAAAATGGTCTTATGCCATATGCGGCCATCATAGCTTAAGCCCAGCCAGATCATCTCGCAGTCTTGTCAGGAGATGCATAATGAGACCATTAAACCTTGCGTGATTTTATAGACGACAGCGTTGCCTCTGACCAGACTGCCCAATTACGCAGGCTGGTCTTGAACTACGCTGGCCGAAACCCATTAGACCCATTTTCGCATGTGGAGGCTTTGAAAGTGTGATTTGAATGGTTCATAAGAAAACTGCATGTCAATCAAATAAAGACATACTATTTATTTTGATGGAGAAGAAATAAACTCATAACCAGAGGGCCATGGGCCCTAAGGCGCTCACCTGAGACCCCAAGAAACTTAAGTAAAAACTATTCTGAGAAGGTGGAGTTCAAAATAATAAAAGTACTTTATGAAACGTAAAGTTCATGTAGATTGGAGTATAAATGTGACTTCTAGAGTGTTAACAAGGTTTCACTATAGCCATATAAGGATAACTGCCACGCTCCCTGACAGCCATGTTTTTAAACCAACCCAAACCATGTTTGAACTTGTCCAAGATATCATTGGGACACATGTTCTGACTAAGTTTCATGAAGATTGGACAATCAATGTGGCCTCTATAGAGTGTTAACAAGGTTTCACTATAGCCATATAAGGAAAACTGCCACGCCCCCTGGCAGCCATGTTTTTCAACCAACCCAAACCATGTTCGAACTTGTCCAAGATATCATTGGGACACATGTTCTGACCAGGTTTAATAAAGATTGGACAATATATGTGGTCTCTAGAGTGTTCACAAGGTAAATGTTGACACCGCATGACGGACGACGGACGACAGACAAAAGGCGATCACAAAAGCTCACCATGAGCACTATGTGCTCAGGTGAGCTAAAAAGCCATGTGAAGAAAAACATAATCTACAGTAGTATTTTTTTTCTACTAACACTATTGTGTGGTTTGATTATACCCAGGCCAAATGATGGTAGACCATGATTTTTGATGGTTGACCATTGTATTTGATTGTCAGCCATCAAAAACTGTGGTGGAACATGATCAGGAACATGATTGGCCATCAGGTCACAAAACCATGGACCATGGTCGGCAATGGTGACCATGGTTAACCATGGTCGGCAGTGGTGACAAAAGACAGACCATGGTTAACCATGGTCACAAAAAACATGGACCATTGTCGGCAATTGTGACAAAAGACAAATCATAGTTGGCCATGGTAAATTATAACATGGACCATGATCAGCAAAGTTACTTTTATTTTAGTTTAAGTGTTCCCATGGTGTTTAATGTTCATTTACATAAAATATGCAATAATGTTAATTGTTCTTGGAAGAATTAAAAGAACAGTTTAAGAAAGTTTTAAAGACATCTTATTTCAAGAACAGTTTAAGATGATATCAAGAACACATCACAAACATATCATATCATATCACAAACATGTACATTGCGTTGCTGTTTTTACAATAGAAGAATATTGTTTGCACAGGAAGTTGAAACGGAAGCAATCTGAATGAAGCCACCCGGTTTATGTTATATTTGGAAATGTTAGTCTTAAATAAATTACCGGCTAAACTAATCAGCCATTGGTGCCATTTCAACTTCTTTGGCACTGTGTTCACTTGTGTTTCCCAATTTATGCTACATAGTATCACACTTTCCTCTGCTTTATGAATGTTTTTTGTCATCAACAGAATCAGAAGCATAACCAATCATTTCATACTCATTAACTGTTCGCCAACATGCCGATGAAGTGTCAGCAATTCTAATGATTTTATTACAATGTTGAATTTTATCTTGAAGTTCTTTCAGTAATTCAATGGCCCTAGACACATCCCTTAAAGTAAGAGCCTTACCACACAAGTGTTCAATGCCAAAAAGTTAATTATTAAAGTCAAACTGCCTCTTATTTCTAGTTTGGTAAAATAGAAAACGCCTAACCTTTTTCCTGGAATTCCAGAAGTAATCATCAGCTTTTTTCGGTCAAAACCATGACCACTTAAGACCGTGGTGACGTTTACAAAAGAAAGGCCATTTGACTATGGTAGACCATGGTCATATGATCATGGCCAACCACATTTTGTTAAATGACACCACAGTCTTTGACCATGTTCCTCATGACCATGGTATTTGGCCATGGTCAACCATGGTATTTGGCCATGGTCAACCATGGTATTTTGCCATGGTCAACCATGGTATTTTGCAATGGTCAACCATGGTCATGATGACCATGGCCAAAGACTGTGGTGCCATTTAACAAAACGTGGTCTGCCATGGTAAACCATGGTCATATGACCATGGTTGGCCATGGTTTAGCCATGGTTTACCATGGTCATATGGCCTTAATTTCGCCTGGGTAATAACACATATTTCATGCGGTGGATATGCGATTAACAAGTGAAAAAATACACAATAATTTTCAATTTCATTATTTAGAAATGTAAATTTTCTTACTTTATTTCAAGATTAGCATTTACGCTGAATATTGTTATTACCCATGCAATTGATAATACAGGAGAAATTGTAGTCGCATATTCAACGCGTGAAATGTGTTTTATAAGTTTAAGCAAAGATTTATCAATATACTGATAGATCTTTGTGTGACGTAATTAATAATATTGTTCATTGGGAACCACAGAAACAAACACACCAGTTCATAAGAGTTTTCATCTCGATTTATTTCTGTTGAATATTTCCTAATGCAACGCTTGCTAATGTTCGTGAACTACAATCTAACAGCGCAGGCGGGCCAACATGGCCGCCGCGACACGANGCTCAAAAGTGGACATAGTGTTTCACAAACACATCTTGTTTTAAAATGGAAATGCCCTCGTTGCGGCAAAAAATCATATGAAAATATGAAAACTTTAATATACCAGTCGTGATATTTTAATCAATATAAACTAATAATTGTAAAAAAATACGGAATGGTGTCGAGCCCGACACAACTTTTTGTAAACACTATTTCAAAGTCATGCTAAATATTTCACAACTGGTAAACTTTTAAATAGACGCCATATTGGTTCAGAAATTCAATGGGTGCTTCGCAAGTGGCATTCATTTTGCAGTGTCTTATAATAAAATATTTTGTCACCTGGTTACCTGATATTGCTTTGTCCGCAAAGTGTCTTTTCGTCAGAAGGATACAAAGCTTTTGACACAAGTATAAAATTTTGACGGTGAGCGGAATAGTTGTGGTAATCGCCCTATCACCGTGGAGTAATCTTACATAAAAACGATCACCGAACAACAACAAACTCGTGATCTTCACGACACTCCCAGCCGAGAATTAAAATTAATAGATATTATTAATAATCATATAATGTGATATGAAAACAAAATTTTCATGATCAAACTAATGCATGAACATACAATTTTCATCATAACGCACTTATATTCATCTTAACTAGATATTTTAGTCAAGTCCAATGAAATAATGTACAAGTATTACTATCTGTAATTGTCCCTACATGTGTATATGCCACTAGTATTTGTTTAAAAGTTACTGTTTCATGGTGTATTTAGAAAAGTCATCTTCATACCGCGGCCAACGAAACAAAGGCTCATTTCTGCTGTAGGTAGTAAATCTCGACCCGGTCCTCGTCCAGACTTCCACTTCCATTCTGAGCGATCGCCTTCCCACAGTTCAAGATTTTCCAGAATCAATCACTACTGGATACAGTTCATAGTCACTAACATCACTAATCACGATAAAATCCTCAGAATTATCACCAATTTCACTCGCATCACTTATACTGCTACATTCCACTTTGTACTTTATGTTATTATTATTATTATCTTTTTCACCACCTTTATCCCCTTACCAGTTGCAGCTGTGGACTGCTTGCCCTTTCTAGAACATTTTCCTGTCTGCTTGTTAGCCTCACTTTTCTTCTGTGCTGATTTTTTTCGGTTTCGAAGAGTTGACGTTGAGTTCCACGTGTTTTAACAGATGGTTACTGTGCATCCTGTCTTTCCACTGTGGTAAGTGTAGTCTTCAGATTTCTAAGTGTAAAAGGCAAGTAAGACTTGCACTTGTTGGGCTTGCTGGGAGATGGCTCAACCACAACTGACCTGTCTGGTTACTGGATTACTGAAAATTCTTGATCAGATTCCAATGATTTGAGACCTTCAGTACAAAACTTATCTTTCAAATTCCCAGATACGTAAAACCACCTGTCACCGTTCTTATTCTGTACCAAACAAAACACATCTGCATCTGAAATGCTATGCAGGTCGAATGTCTTCTTTAGAAGTGTAGGCCTTCTTTTGCACACAGACACGGCCCTCTTTTTGTCGTGGTCTTTGAACGAAATGTCCATTTTTCCCCTGTGGTGTTTCTTGGAAGCAGACGCATATCCATGTTCATAAGAAGATTGACCATTTTCAGTGTTCATTTGTACTGGTTCAATTGATTCAACAGTTGGTTGCTCTAATCCTAAAGGAAAAGGACCGCCTTCAGAAAGACAGTGATGAACTTCAGAAATAATGGTCAGGTATTGAGTGTG
This sequence comes from Dreissena rostriformis, assembly GCA_007657795.1. NCBI lineage: Eukaryota > Metazoa > Mollusca > Bivalvia > Myida > Dreissenidae > Dreissena > Dreissena rostriformis. The sequence continues at coordinate 29,942 of VMBQ01003994.1, forward strand.
AACGTGTTGAAGGAAAATGATAAACTCTTTCAGTATTATACTAGGCTTAAAGAAGTAGTTTTTGATGCACTGTTTAAATACCTGGAAACAAAGGCAAGGCATATTAAGTATCCCCATGGCGAGCAGACATGCTTGTTTAAGCATCACTGGGAAGTGAATAAGAGAAAGCCTGGCAAAAATCGTTCTTTGAGCCTCGAAGAAGAAATGTTCATGACATTAGTAAAACTTAAGTTAGGACTGCAGACGGTAGATTTTGAATGTCTCCTTCAAATTAATCAGCCATTTTCACAGCATGGGTGACATTGCTGTCAAGTTACAGAACTTGAAAAGATTTGCAAAATGCCACCAAACACCGAATGTGACAGTTTCAATAGCGCCAAATGTTTCAGCGAATTCAGAAACCTGAGAATAGTGGTGGACTGTACGGAGCTGTATTCGGAATCTCCATCACTAGGGGTGATCCCCTGTCTGTACTTCAACCAGTGGACAGAATCCTTCTGCTTCTTTGTAAGCTTCTCAATAACCCTTTTCTCTTCTTCACTGTACTTAACTAATGCTTCACTTCCAGAACATTTCGCTTTTTGCTTAAACGTTTATGGTTCTACACTTGTAAGTTGTTGTCACAGAGAGTTCTCTTCCTGGCACAATATGATCGTCCATGTGACCAGCAATATCTGGGAGTTTGGAAGGACCACACGCGGCACTTAATGATTGATCATTTGGCTTAAACTTTTGCACAATGGCAGGAGCAACAGCTTTAACCCAAGGAAGGTCTGGACAGTTCAAACTTAAGGTGTGATGCAGTACAGTTAAACTATCAAAGTTCACTGGTTGTAGTTGTTCTGGCAAAGGTTCATAATAAGTTGCACTATTTTTTTTATTTTTTTTTGGCTTTCCCGGAATGTTCTTCTTCACAGAGACTCGCATATCAGTTTCGGATCAACCTTACGGCCTTTTGGGACAATCCAACGACATAGTTTATCAGTCAAACAGTCATCATCAGGAAGATCCCGATAGCCACGTGCCACAAAGTCCTCAATGTCAAAAAGCAGACCAGCAATATGTGTGCATGCTTCACCTTTTCCAGCAACACAAGTACATGATGCCCTTATTGGCTCACCTTTGTCACTGATAACTACTGTCACACTGTACTGAGTTCCACTAAGGTCACCAGATGGATTTGCCAGGCAGGTCAATGCAATATAATGTTTGATATCGGTTAACGGGTTGAACATATAGCCACTGATATGACCTGATTCCCACAAGTCGTAGGCACGTAGGGCTTGTAAGCACGTAAGCTGTTTTCCGAATATTCCTCAAAGCAGCCTTTTGGATCTTCTTCAGCGATGTCATGAGTCGCATAGAGATACCGCTTAATTTGGCCCAGTATGATATGTGGAACTTTGCGTATGTCCTTGGTCAATCCATCTTTCAAACTTGTTATGTTTTGCAGTGTCTGCAGAAATGGGTCTTGATCATCGGCATTATCTGTCTTAATGTTCAGGTGTCTTGTCAGTAGTGTATATCTGTGTGTACGTTTCCCTTTTGTACGGAGATCAAACTGCTGTAGAATCACATTCAGGTTAGCATTGTTCAAATTTGTAATGTCTCTGAAGGTCTTAGGCAGGGTAACCTGAATTGATAATTGATTACATTTAATTCAAATTCAGGTCATATAAATGTTGAATGCTGAAGCATCCACGTTGATGAATTTTCTGTATGACTTAACAAATATTTCCCCCCCCCCCNTATTCCTCAAAGCAGCCTTTTGGATCTTCTTCAGCGATGTCATGAGCCGCATAGAAATACCGCTTAATTTGGCCCAGTATGATATGTGGAACTTTGCGTATGTCCTTGGTCCATCCATCTTTCAAACTTGTTATGTTTTGCAGTGTCTGCAGAAATGGGTCTTGATCATCGGCATTTTCTGTCTTAATGTTCAGGTGTCTTGTCAGTAGTGTATATCTGTGTGTACGTTTCCCTTGTGTACGGAGATCAAACTCCTGTAGAATCACATTCAGGTTAGCATTGTTCAAATTTGTAATGTCTCTGAAGGTCTGAGGCAGGGTAACCTGAACTGATAATTGATTTCATTTAATTCAAATCCAGGTCATATAAATTTTGAATGCTGAAGCATTCACGTTGATGAATTTTCTGTATGACTTAACAAATATTCCCTCCCCCCAATTATATCCTTTTGTCCTAGCTCATATTCATAGCATTCGTGAGTCAATAAATTAAAGTCATAGTCATACTCATATTTTAAAGTGTAATTGTCCACGTTACTGTTTCCGGGCGGTTGTGGCTGAAGACTGGTTCCCGGCTGTGGATGCGTACCTGTTGATGTGTGGACAATTACGTCTGAAGTGGGAGAACTCTCCGCATGCGAAACATGGCCCGGGTGCGGTTGCAGTGGTTGCCCAACCTGTAACTTGTCCGTACATGCCCCGAAAAAGCCACCTTCTTGTGCCGGAAAAAGGGCTGTGTCCTTGCCTAAATGATGGGGTTCCCCATGCCTTGTTTGATGAAAAATTCTCACTGGGAACTTCCGGTCCTTGCGATGATGTCATCTTGCCGTGCGATAAGGAGCGCTTCCGTTTTAAAGCTCTGTTTTCTGCCTTATAAATCTTCAACTCGTCCTCAATATCGCTTGCTAATGGGTTGCTTTCATACTGGTGTACTGTTTCCCACCCACCGGAAGAAGAATCTGCAATTCTTATGAACTTGTTTCGTTTATGCTTTTTTCCTTTTAACTCTGTCGATTGTTCCCTGCAATACTCGTGTTTCCTGTTTTCTAGCCCCCACATACACTGCTTGACAATATCTACTATGTCAGTATTAAGATGTCTTTTTTTTTTCTTCATTTTTAATGCCCCCGGTAGGGTGGCATATAGTGATCGCACTGTCCGTCCGTCTGTCCATCTGAAATTCCGTAACACTTTGCGTTTAGGAAAAATGTGGAAAAAGGGGGCATATGTCATCCTACGGTGACAAACCTTGTTTCACTTCTGAAGCTACGTTCAATGAACTGCCTCTCACCTCCATTTTTACACTATTATTATCCACGTGCGTATCACTGACTTCCATTAACGTATCACTATTATTTGCTTCCGTATCGTTCTTGTTTTCGTCACTGGGTTTGGTTTCTTCAAACTTGCTCAAGTCAAATTCCTGAATCACCGACTCAAATTTTTCACAAAGTCATTGTATGAAATCAAATCTAAAATTGAATCATCTTAACTGACGTCATCATAGTACGCGTTCTGAGGGGTCTGGTTTCCCCTGGGTGCTGAGACAGCATCCTCCCGGGCCTTCAATGGCGCGATATCATGTTGCTGCACTAAATGTTTGCACAAATTACTCCGACGTTTGTTGCAATCTGTTACTACGCAGTTCCAATGTTCAACAACTTTATGGTTTTCACATACATGTCTCAAAAGATTTTTTCTGTAATTGTACAGTTTTTGATAAATGTCGCATTTATACATTTTGTTTTCAAGAATTTGTTCACGTTGTCTTTCGAATAAATTGTGCTGCACTGCTATATAACTACTTTATAAGTGAAAACACTGTATTATGTGAATTGGGAATAAAACATCAATTTGGGAATAAATTGTGTTATATCAAAAGTGCATAATATGCAGTTTTATATGTTATATTTATTTAGTTTGACAAATTATAATTAGAACAGATACTTGCATATATAATAGTATCATTTAAATTGATTTGACTTCAAAACTGGATTTTTTGTTAATTAAAAAAAAAATCCTCGTAAAATGAAACTGCCGCGCAAAGACACAGTTTACAAATACAGTTAAAATGAAAAATACAATCACTGATAATGAAAAAGTCATGGAAAATTGCTTATTAATCTTGAATTATAGATGATATATTACAAAAATAAATGTAGATCATGAAATGAATAGTTTTGTTTGAGAAAATCACCAAAATGATGCCCATTCCCAGTTTGATGTCTTATTCCGATGTCTTATTCCCAATTCACATAATACTGTGTTGTGAACCACTATTTTAATAGCATAAATACGTTACCTGCTATCTTATAGCTACTCATTCCGCAGGATAGTTATTGTCCGGAAGAAAATCTTTCTGGGGGAGTCCCTTTAACCATACAGTTCAATAGGCCTATCGGCCGCGCTTAGTGCAGTGTAACCGAGTACCCACAATGCATTATTGATTACTGATGACGTCATTCTTATTCCGGACAACGTGATTAAGACTAGCTTTCATTTTGTTTCAGACATTTTGTTGCTCCTTTTTTTCACCAGGATTGTCTTTTATTAGACCAGAGAAGTTTTATTACAATATTAAAATATTCTCCGTAAATTGTTCGATCTTTCTATATTAAATTTGTATAACATTGACCGTTTTGGTCAAGTTATTTTCTTCTGTTGTTACGATATGCCTCTATCACGCGGTTCTTGTGGCCACGTTAAGGCAGCCTGGGACAATCATGCCAGCTGCATAACGTGTGCCGGATGTAGTCTGGACCACCGCTGCCAATTCTGCTTAGATTGGCCGATGGAAACCTGGACTGCCTGGACCGACCGGAGGACTTGGAAGGACCGCAAAAGATCTGGTCAAAGTAGGGAAAACTCGTCTGGCCGAGACTTTTCCCCACACGACCTTGACCACATGGCATCAGGAGATGCCATGCATCGGTCCTTGCCCGGTAACGACACCGGTCATATTTTGACTGGTCCGTTCATCGGGCACCCGGTGACATACCAATTACCTGGTCCAGTGACGTCACCAGGCACCAGGCGCCTGGTGCCAGGCACCAGGTGCCTGGTGCCTGGTACCAGGTACCAGTCACCAGGCGACCAGGCACCAGGTACCCCCCGGTCGCCTGGTGACCGTCGCCAGTCACCAGGCGCCAGGTGCCTGGTGCCAGGCACCAGGCGCCTGGTGCCAGGTACCAGTCGCCAGGCGACCAGGCACCAGGCGACCAGGCGCCAGGCGACCAGTCACCAGGTGCCAGGTCGCCTGGTAACCAATCACTACCCGGTCCGGTGACTTCACCGAAACCGGGTACCGGTCAAGTTTCGACCGGTCCGGTCACCGGGTACCGGTCTGTGCCACAGACCGTTCCGGTCACCGTAGATGTTGACACGACCTTGTCAGTGCTCCACAACAGTAGACGCAGTCGCGTTTCTGCTGTGAGTCACAGACGTAAACGCTACTCCTCCACCTCGGGCTCATCGTCGTATGACTCTTCGTCTACTTCGACTAGCCCTCATCATTATCGGAGTGGACGTCGGTCACGCTCACCGAGTGCATCTCGGCGTCGATTTTCTCGTAAAGAGCGATCACGCCAGCGCTCTGGGAGACGTTCCATCAGGAAACATCATTCCCAGCGTCGCCGAACAGTGTCTCGGCCCCGCAGGGATAAGGTACGTCGACCTTCCTCTATTAGGCGCTCTCGGACCCCTCGGTCCCCTAGGCAATCCTTACCTGAGGAACCTCGTGACACCCTTCCATGTGTGTCGGCCTCTAAATTGGCCTCAACACACACTTCAGCCGTTCCTACAATCACTAGGCATAATATGTATACAAACACTAGTTCGCATCCATATCAGGCTCTAGATACAGAGGTTAAACTAACCCCTTTGGCTACGTTTTCAGCCCAACGGGTTTCTTCCACATTGCATAGAAGTATACCCCGGGCTGCAGCTACACCATCAAATCCCAATACTTTGTGGATCCAACAGTCGCCGGGAATCTTTGTTCCTATTACGACTGATCCTTTACCAGCGACCGCTGGTACTCAAAGTGAGTCTGATGACTTGATCACTGATCGACCTAGCTCACCAGCTATATCCTTGATGGTACCGGAAAACGATCCTCTCATGATAGAAGCGAATGAATCTAGTATTCCTACTTCTAAATTCACCGGTTTCAATCAATCCAATGCTCTCGCAGACGGTTCGATTGAGGCGGGATCGGAGTCAAATGAGGCCGAACCTTATTATTTGGCCTCTATCAATCAGGTTTACGAACTAATGTTCCATACCTTAGATGAGGACTTCTGCCCCCGCCCTTCCTTGTCTTCTACAGGATCTGCTGTTACCGTTACAGAACAGGTAGCCCGCAGACGGGATCCCGGCAGGATAAGTAAGGCGACTTCTCGAGTGGATCTCCGCCTTCCTATTGGCTCTTCCACAATGGCTGTATTCCAGTCACTTGAGCCAGCCAATAAACCTTCGCCATCTCCATGGAAAGCCCCAAAGGAGCTGACGGAGCCTAAACAGATGGACGGCGGGAAAAGTTATAAGGCCCCGGTACCCGACCCTTCTACCGGTTTGGACCTTTCCAAACTTCCGGTTCCTGATGCTGACATTAGTAAGCTGTCCCTTACAATGCCTTCATCATCTACCCATACAGCAGTCCCTTATTCCCTGTTGGAAAATTGGGAGCTGAGAGAACGCCGTTCCATAGGTCTGGCTAACCAGCTAGATCTTATGGCAGCCACAGCCTTAGACATGGTTTGGGAGCTCTCTGATTCAATCCCAGAGGAGCTCCGTGCCTTGTTGATACACCTTTCACGTACTACGCAGTGTTTATCTCACAATGCTGCGTCGTCGATGTCGGAGATGTTAAGGCTTCGGAGAGACCTCATCCTCTCTTCCTTGCCCCATAGTTTCCTTTTGGAAACAGGCGTTAACTCCCTTCGAACAGCTCCTTTAACAGCAGATTCTCTTTTCGGAGGGAGGATACAGGCGGCACTTACTGCTGATCGTGAAGATCAGATACATGCCTCCTTAGCCAGGAGCAACTCTAGCCAGCGCCCTGTGGTTTTTAAGCGCCCTGCTTCTAAGCCCCCAGGAGCCCCACCGGCCAAGAACGCTAAAAGGGACAGTTACAAAATCCCTACAAAGCGTCCTTCTGCTCCACGCCAGCCCACACATAGGCCTCCTTTTCAAAACAGAGCGCCTTCCTATCGGAAGCCGTCTGCTAACCAAAATTGGAGTAAGGGCAAACCCAATCCGGACAAGAAGTCATTTAATCCTTCTTCCGGCAAGGGTGGACCTCCCCAAGGTCAGCCCTAGGTCACACCCCTTTCTACTGCCACAACCTCCGATGCCGGAGGTACCAGTCGGGGCCAGACTTTTGCACTTCGCAAATCGATGGCTCCAAATAACTTCGGACGCGTGGGTTCATTCCCTTGTCACAAAAGGCCTCACTTTTCATTTCAAAAAGAGGCCCCCACTCTCTCGCGTCCCCATAGATCTGGTATCTCCGCATCCACAACTTCCAGACTCCATTCTCGGACTCCTGGAAAAACAGGCGGTAGAAAGGGTTCAGAACCCTTGTTCTCCAGGATTTTACAGTCGCCTTTTCCTTGTCCAAAAGAAAAGCGGCTCCTGGAGACCAGTCATAGACTTAAAAGTGTTCAACACGTTTCTAGTCAAACCTACTTTCAAGATGGAGACTCCTGCCTTCATTCGGCGCTCCATCAAACCCATGCAATGGGGGGTTTCCTTGGACCTGGAAGATGCTTTCTTCCATGTTCCTATCCATCCCAACTACCGGAAGTACCTGCGCTTCTTTTTTCAAGGCCAGGTCTACCAGTTTCGTGCAATGCCCTTCGGATTGGCCACAGCCCCACGAGTTTTCACCAAACTCATGGCCGCAGTGGGCGCACACCTCCGCATACACGGGATCCAACTGCTTCAGTATTTCGACGATTGGCTCTTACACCAGCTCGATCGTCGACTGCTTCTGCTGCACCTAGAGTTCTCTTGGAAGGAGCTCCTCTCTTTAGGACTCCTTCTCAATGCAGCCAAGTCAGACCTCATTCCCTCTCAGGATTTCATATTCGTGGGAATGAATTTTCTGACCCACATCAATCGGGTCAGGGTCTCACCGCAACGTGTATCAGACCTCCTTTTGAAGGTCAAATGGGTGCTATCCCAATCTCATATCACAGCTCAAGATTTCCTCTCTCTCAACGGTACCCTGAGCTCTGTAGCAGACTTCGTGCAGTTGGGACGTCTCTTCCTACGTCCTCTACAGCACTATCTCTCAGCTTGTTGGAAGTGGTCTCCAGACAATCTGCTAACACAGATTCCCATCCTTCCGTCCTTAGTCCCCCACCTTCAATGGTGGCTAGACGAGGAGACCCTTTTGGCAGGAGTACCGCTTCTTCCCCCACAACCTTCTCTACATCTCATAACGGATGCGAGCATGGAAGGTTGGGGCGCTCACCTGGAACCCCGCAGCCTGACATTATCAGGATTGTGGTCTCCCCAGGAGTCTCACCTGCACATAAACAATCTCGAAATGCGAGCAGTCTTTCTAGCTGTTTCTCAATTCCAATCACATCTTCAGGACTCCTGTGTGATGGTATCGACAGACAACACATCAGTCGTAGCCTACATCCAGAAACAGGGAGGTACACACTCTCACTCCCTGTATCTGGAAACAAGGAACTTACTGGTTCTTTGCAAGAGCCTCAACGTCTCTCTAATGTCCAAACACATACCAGGTCGCCTCAACGCCCTGGCGGACGGTTTGTCTCGCAAACACCAGTTACTTCCATCGGAGTGGACACTTCATCAGGAAGTGGCCAACCAGATTTTCCTCACGTTCGGTTTTCCACTGGTCGACCTGTTTGCGACCAGAGACAACCACAGACTTCCTCTGTATGTGAGTCCAGTGTACGAGCCAGCAGCGTGGGCAGTAGACGCGCTTTCGTTCGGTTGGGATCAACTGGACGCTTACGCTTATCCCCCACCCATTCTAATTCCCCAAATCTTGGGGAAAATCAGTGTGAGCTCTTGCCAGATCCTCCTGATCGCCCCTTGGTGGCCCAGGAGATCCTGGTTCAACGACCTTCTCGGTCTCCTGTGCGATTTTCCCAGGGAACTCCCGCACAGGTCCGATCTCCTATCTCAGAGAGGCAGACTTCACGCGGATCCAGACATGTTCCACTTACACGTCTGGCCGTTATCCAGCAATCCCTCCAGAAGAAACGCTTTTCTGTCAGGGCTTCAACTCTCGTTGCCTCTGCAAGGAGAAAGTCCACCAGAGCAGTCTATGATGCTCGCTGGAAACTCTTCTCTAATTGGTGTGTTCGAGGGAAAATTGATCCCCTCAATCCCTCTGCTAGACGCATAGCGGATTTTCTCATCTATCTCTTTGATGATAAGAAACTTTCTCTTAGCTCCATCAAAGGATACAGATCTATGCTTTCGCATACCTTGGCTTTTCGTAAGTCACAAGTCTGTGCTGACCCAGCCATTTCGGAACTGATCCGAGCCATGGAACTTAAACGTCCTGTGACTCGTTCTCTTACCCCCAAATGGGATTTGGCTTGTGTTCTTGGATCGCTTACTAAGGCTCCCTATGAACCCCTTAATCAGGCTTCTTTACAGTTCCTAACCTGGAAGACCGTTTTCCTTCTTACCATGGCTTCATCCAAACGTAGAAGTGAAATTCATGCTCTTTCTATCGAAGATAGCCATCTTCGTTTTGATTCCTCCGATGGCTCCGTCACTTTGTTGTGTCAGCCAGGATTCCTTGCTAAAAATCAACTCCCCTCAATGGCTTCTAAACCCTTCAAGGTCCCAAGTCTTTCTAGAACTTGTGGAAATGAAGATGAAGATAGACTCCTCTGCCCTGTCAGATCTTTGAAGTTCTATCTTAGTAGAGTTAAGTCTATTCGAGGCTCTCGCAAGAGACTCTTCATTCCCTTAAAAGGGGGGGGCGATGTGTCTGCGGCTTCTATTTCCCGTTGGGTAGCCTCGACTATAAGACAGGCTTACTCTTCTCTGTCATCTAGGGATTCATCCCTTTTTAAGATCAGACCGCATGAATTACGAGCAATGTCGGCTTCGTGGGCGTATATTAATCATACCCCACTCTCTGACGTGCTTCAAGCTGCTTTCTGGAGGAATCAGACCACCTTTTCATCTTTTTATCTTCGTTCTCTGGAGTGCCAACAGGACAACTTGTATTTGTTGGGCCCCCTTGTGGTTGCACAAACGGTAATATCTTCTACGGCATAGGTATAATTACGCATGTCCGTGAATTAAGTTAATACCGTACTAACGAAGATTAGCTGAGAACCCGAGACATGGGTTCCGCTGTGATGGGGAGATATACGCGAACCTTCCCGCCGCAGCTGCAAATTCAGCTATAAGATAGCAGGTAACGTATTTATGCTATTAAAACAAATTTTTTAAGTAAAATTCATTTTAATAAGTAAATACTTACCTGCTATCGTTGAGTCCCACCTCCCACCCCGCTCTTCTTCGCCTAATATTTATATATTTTTATATTATTTATCGGAATAAGAATGACGTCATCAGTAATCAATAATGCATTGTGGGTACTCGGTACTCGGTTACACTGCACTAAGTGCGGCCGATAGGCCTATTGAACTGTATGGTTAAAGGGACTCCCCCAGAAAGATTTTCTTCCGGACAATAACTATCCTGCGGAATGAGTAGCTATAAGATAGCAGGTAAGTATTTACTTATTAAAATGAATTTTACTTAAAAAATTTGTTTTAATATGAACACGGCAATGTACAGTATCAAGTTGAGTTTTACATTTTCCTCGTGCAAATTACATAGGTAGTTTTCAAACGATAACTTTGCTCTGCTAAACTTTTCGTCACGCTCTATCTCAGCGGAGTGACACCACGGTTGATAGTCGTTTAACACAAAAAACTTATAAAATAATTGTTTGCTTCAAATAAATATCACATATTAATTTATTCTGATAATTGTTGTTTACATTGCTTTCAATGCTTTTGACGCTGCAGAACGAATACTACGATAGGGCAATCGTTGAACTTATTCATCTTTCAATATCTGCCAAAACTTGTCTTAACGATTTTGACCTTTTTTCCAAACACGTAATAACTTGTCCGTAGAGCTTCCAGTTGGCAAGTATTCACTGTCACTTTCTTCTGTCATTTCGGGAATACCTATGTTGGGATTTAACATCAGGAAATGACTTGGAGTTAATGCAACTGCTTCAATCTCTTTAATCAACGTTTGAATCTGTATCAGTGTTAGTAGTTTCCGACCAATTGCTTTTCTGAAAGATCGTTTTACTAGTCCAACTAACCTTTCATAAAATCTGCCCATCCAGGGCGTGAGTTCAATTATGAAATTCCATTTGATATATTTATTTGCAACGTAATTTGAACTTTGTTACTATTTAGTATGTCATGCCAAACTTTTTCAAGAACAGAACTAGCTGCTTTGAATTATTTTGCATTATCACTTGTAATTTATTATTATATTATGTGTATACTTATTTACATTAAGATATTTTGCAAAAGAAAATATGCTAATTTAGATTAAGATATTTTGCAAAAAACATGTTATGTTGCTTAATTGGAAAATATTGCATATTTTTATGCCCCCAGTAGGGTGGCATATAGCAGTTGAACTGTCAGTCCGTCTGTCCGTCGGTCCGTGTGTCCGTCCGAAAACTTTAACGTTGGTCATAACTTTTGTAATATTGAAGATAGCAACTTGATATTTGGTATGCATATGTATCTCATGAAGCACATTTTGAGTGGTTAAAGTTTAAGGTCAAGGCCATCCTTCAAGGTCAAAGGTCAAAAAACAAATCAAGGGAAGTAATTAGCTTTAAAAAGGGAGATAATTTCTAAACCTGCCAAAAGATATATTGAAATTTTATATATGATACCATACAACTGAAGCATAATCAAAATGACATTTAATGGTCAAGCCAAGCACACAATGATACTTTTGGGCATACAAGTATCTTAGGTACTTTAAGGTTACCTGTGAATCTACAGTCACGGTAGTGGCTTA
>VMBQ01003994.1:49408-94691 GCA_007657795.1 Dreissena rostriformis
GCGCGCGCGTGCGTGCGTGCGTGCGTGCGTGCGTGCGTGCGTGTGTGTGTGTGTGTGTGTGTATATTCTATTGTATTAAAGTAGCATGATCCTACATAGTTCGCGGCATTTTCAATTATTTAATTCTTATTCTTGAATTGTTATCTAACACAAAAATGCACTGACAATGTGTTTGCTATATACATTTGACATTGCGTTTCATGACATTGTTTTGGAAGATTGCCTTACTATCTTGGATTAGTTTTACGCATGCTGCCCAGTATAATTACTATCATATGTTTTCTGCGTAAATGTATGCAAATGAATGCAAGAACGCGGTGCATTTGTTGGAAAGCCATAGTCCACATAATTAGATGTAATTGGCGCATTCTGAGTTTTTTAATGGACCGTAATCACAGCCCGAAGTACGTCGACCTCAAAAGCTCAAACAAATGTGAATAGCAAAGAATTGACGTTTATATTTCTTTGACAGAACCAAGGCGGTAATCTCAGTTTGAACACTACTGTAATGAATTCTTTTTCTGCTGTGCATATTATCCTGTATTGTACCAATAAATGGTCATTTGACCATAAAGCGACGGACTAGCGATATTTTAAAAGAAAAACGTCCCCTGGTGGTGTCGCTTGAGTTTCATTATATTTATATTTGATAAATGCGACCACAAGCCTTGCAGGCGCTCATATTTAAGTTGCTGTTGAAGTAGTTGGCTGTATTTCGCAAAGGTAGTATAGATGTATCAAGCAAATAAATAATAATTAGTTTATTCTGCATAAATACCAACTGTCCAATTGAGTTTATAATGTTAATCTATGATGTTCGTTAAACTTACAAAAAATATAAACATTAAATATAGGGTAAAGTTCCACTTATTTCCACGTTGTACTGACTCGTATGTTGTCTTGTCTACGGAATATGACTCATTATAAAAAGTGAAACTCCAGAAACTGCAGCAGCATTAAAATTCTATCATACACACCCCTGTGGCCCTTTATCCATGGCAAGGAACCAATTGCCGAAACGGTACAGTACGGCACAAAACGAAACAACATAAACACATATTGGAATAAAGCTGGGGTCACCGCCTTGAAACGGTCAATGCTAAGCATTTGGGGTTAAAACCGGTTATAGAGCTCTCAACCTCACCCTTGGCTCATCAATATTCATGATACATATAAGTGTAAATAAAATTTAACTTCATACGGAATATGACTCATGCCTTATTACAGTTTTACAGTTTAATGTTCATACAATAGACAATTGTCCATAAGTATACAGCATATAAATGTTATGTTTATAACAAACGAGTGGTCAAGTGACTACTACATTGTATACAAAATAGAGAAAAATGTCATATACAAACAAAAACCTAGCGAGAGATCTATTCTTGTTAACACTATACATCTATATAAAATGGTTATGTACGAATGTGTTCTTATTGTTTAAGAATAATCATAGTAAAGATTGAACAAGTAACGTTGTTTAAAGGCTTTGTTCACATATAATGCAAGATTGTTATTGGTTCGACCATTTTCGGATTTCATTAATACAACAAATTTAAACATATTTGGCTTTTTCCAATAGAAGTCATCTATATGCAACTTTCTTATTTGTGTATATAGCTTACATTCAAGTACAAAGTGATACTCATCTTCGAGCATATGACAACTATAACAATGTCTCTCCTCATATGCCTTATTAAGGTATTAACTTAGTACCGTAATAATACTATTTAGGTATGGCTGGCTAAATTGCACACAAGTATAGCAGTAGTGACATAAAACTTTTTCGTTCAATATGTACACACATTTATAATTATATTCAACAGTAAATAAGGAAAATGTGATACAATCATTTTTATCAAAACTTTATTTACATTTGTTTTTATTGAATTCATTCAGTGTCAAACAAACGAACTAAAAATTTGAACAGGTAGTAGTTGTATATTTTATTAAAGTGACGCATAGTACATAGATAATAATTGGTATTTACAGAAATAATACGATCAATCAATATATATATATAAATAAGAATATTTGCAAATATTGTACTACCCAGCCATATAAATGGCTTACGAGTCACTGAGTTAACATATTAGTGAGTAGTCATATAATTAAATTAATATAGTGTTGGAAATTATAAGGATCATGATAATATAAAAAGTGTGACACTTGTTTAAAGTATTAACATGGAACATAAGTTACTTCTGTTAATTATTAACAAGTGGAATAAAAATCATAGTAGTTAGAGTAAAAATAAGTACTACTATTTTACATAAGTAGTATTATGCACATACTGATGTGTTTTAATGTTTGTCGGATATATATAATCCTTCCGAGCGTTTAATAGAGCAATCTTGAATAAATAATGCAGAATTATAAATAAGTCTTTTATCAGTCAGCATACATTCTAGTCTCTCGCTATACATATTTAATCATTAATGATTCAAGTTTATCTAGACATAAGTATGCGCTCTCAAGTACTGGTTACCCGTTACGATAGGAAATGCTTGTCACTAACATGCCTGATAATGCTAGGTTTACATCTGGCCACGATTACCACGATGTCCCCGATTCCAGAGCATCGTGGCGAACGTAAAAGAGCGTGGAGTCGAATCGGGGTGATCGTGGGGGAGCGTAACGGAACGTGGTTGAATCGGGGACATCGTGGGCATCGGGACAGATTTTAAATCAAACTTAAATTTCACCACGATTGCCCCGATTCATTTTCTAATCGTCAAATCGCAGGAGATCGCAACAAAGCGGCTTTGTCGTGGGAGATCTTAACAGGACGTAACGGAACGTGGTGGAGCGTGGAAGCCAATCGTGTTGATCGCAACAAAGCGTAACAGAACGTGATGCAAATCGTGGGCTCGATCGTAGCAACAAAACGTGCTGATTTCGTAAGGAAGCGTAACAGAACGTGGAGTATACCATTTAATCGTAGAGCTCCCCGATTTTTTAGCCTCTGGCTAATCGGGGAGATCGTGGCCAGATGTAAACTTAGCATAAGATAATTATACCACATTTAAATACGGTTAAGGACGGCAAAACATCCAACAAGCAAAGAATTGTTTAAGCTTTTTATGTGTATTCTTTGTTAAAAATTTTAGGCATTATTCGTAGGTAATTAAGTTTACAGAGTTGTAGACTATTTCAGTCTTTCTTCTTAAATTATTTTTCAAAGATCCAAATTAAGGTTCTCAACGTATACATAGATGGGGCCGATTTAACACTTTCTTCTGAAATAAGTTTTCATAGATTGCATACTGGCTTATCAGATGCCATTGACAACATAGGCTTCTGTATCAGTATGTCAAATTTAGAATTTATTCGCGGGCAAAGATCTGTCTGTCAGCGTATTGCTCTTCCTTTTGGTATTGTCATTCTATTTAAATAAGATGATATGTTGTGGTCGGAAGAAAGAGATTTGATTCAAACATTCATTCTCAGTATGTGCAAAACCATTTTGACGGATAGTCGTCTCGACTTTTTAACCACAGGTGCAACGATTTATGATGTACGTATTGAAGTAATCCTCAACAGATGACCAATCTTTCTTGTCAAAACTTTTGCTGATGCTTGATATGTTAAAGTTAATAAGTTATATTCAGATTGCCGTCTAAACCTGTTTTGATTCATTCATATAATGGTTGCCATAAACACGTATTTAATGCCTGTCTTGTAAGTCGGTACTTTCCCTTGCATATCCTTATGTATTCCCACGTACATTTGTTATGTTTGTCACACACGGAAGCATATCGTCAACCTTTTCTGAAACCATTTAGTTGTTTATGAATTACACACGCTTTTCCTCGAATATTTAGTTTAGTTAGAAAGAAGTTTCATGGAATTATATGAAAAGCTATTGTTTTGGACATAAACGTAAAAAGAGAAACACACATGCATGTTCAAGTCGTTCCAAACTGATAATTTTTCTATACGAAGATACAATTTGATTATTAATTGTTTGTCTTCAGTTTTAATAACTGTTTTCCTGATTCATTGTTCAGTAAGATTCAAGATCAAACATGGTCTAAGATTAATAAAAAAAATGCTCCGCTTATATTAAAACTACTTCGAACATTTAGTAACCTTACTAAGATCAGATCTGTATGCTTATGGTCGAAGGTTGTCTTTATTGTTATACTGATGTTGTCGTGGAATGAGCGATTTTCTTCAAGGAGAAAATATGCAGGTGCAATGACAGGATTGGATGTCAAATGTTAATGTCATACTTTAAAGCCACTAAAGCCTCTATAACGCTCAAAATCAAAAAACATTTCGTTACATGGGTCATAAAATAAAGATACCCCATAAATTATCAGTGTTGCTTATAGCAATAGCCAAACTTTCAACGCTAGATGTGGTCTTTTAACATAGATTTAACAAGCTACAAAATGCTATTTTTTTATTTGTTTATATTAAACACATGTTCATGTACCAACTGAGTGTTCGTGTGTCATATGAATAGATATCGTTGCGGGAAATTAAAATGGAATATATTGTGCCACACAAAATAAAAAAGAGCATTTTGTACCTTGTTAAATCTATATTACCAGACCACATCTAGCGTTGAAATTATGGCTATTGCTATAAGGAACTCATATGGTTTTTGATGGGTTTTTGAAAATAACGTTTCCTATAGTAGATGGATGGGAAAGGTTTGTAAAATTGAAGCTTGTTACTGTACGTATAGTAATATTGACACAAACTTATAGAATTTTCTATATACTGGTATGCAGAGCTAAACTGCTGTCTCGAGCTGACAGGACAGGTGGGAACCATCTTAAGCATGTTTTGTTTTACAGAAAACCATTTTTAGCAGACCACACATGCATATGATTTACCTGGAGGTGTATATTTACTTGTAACGCAATACATTGTTTAGTAGATTAAACATGGTTCGACATCCGCAACGAATATTTCTAATGTAAGACGTTGTTGTATAACATACTTCAAATGCAATACATTTTACTATAACATATTTCAAATGTAAAACAGTTTTGTATAATGGAATTAAACCCCATTGTCGGAATCTCAGAGATCATACATAACAGCGGTCAGAATACTAGATCCACAAAAGAAAACCGAATAATATGGTCCATATATATATATCTACCTATGAATAGGGTTATATAATAATATATTAAAGATCCAGATAACGAACGTTTTACGATATTGTGTGCCATTTCCATGATCAACATGTTTTTCTTTAACAACAAGATCTATCGGCAACCATTGACTGTAAAAATATGAACGTGTATTCATATAATATAAGTTCAGCTCGAATTAAACTAGGATATACATCGGACTCATAAAGTTGTGGATCGCGGGGCAGGACCGTTTGTTTGATGATTGGACTTGAATATTTTACGAACTTAAAAATTATCTTGATGAGTAGTATACTTTCTTGACTTATTTAATAGGAGAATACAAACATCAATGGAATCTTTATCAGTGTTCTTGAATATGTGTATGCGTTATAATACCACCGACTATGTTACATACTAAAGGAACGCTGTCGCAGTGTGGTACTAAAAAAACATGTTATTAAATTATATTTACAGCAATGCATTTATAACAATACTTGTATTATGTTTTGGTTGCAAAAATAGTTATTTTAATATTAAGTGTGCCTTAATAAGTACAAAAATATTAGAAGTTACCCAGTTAAAATTATTAAAACAACTATACATTCAATGAAAGTTCAATGAAGTTCAAGTCTTCACAAACAGTGACAAACTAACAAACTCGTCTTGTTTGACATACATTAGGTAATAACAATAGAAAAATAATAATCATATCCTAAAACTGCCTTATTTTAAATCCCGCAACAACATCTGAATAATTTAAGCCGTTTCTCTGTTTATATGTGTTTAAATACGATAAATGTGTATCATTCATTCAGCAATATAGCTATATGAACGAACTGTACAGTTTTGTTCAGACTGTTTTAAACGACACACAGTTATGCAAGCAATTTTTTAAGTCGGGCGTAGAAGAACGATGAGGCAATACGACAAATTGCAGTAAATATAGTTGGAGTTTCAAATGTGTTGTAACATACATGTTGATGTACAACCGTACATGTAACAAGTCCGACGTCAGCCTCACAAAGTCATATATGTATTCATCACCCTACAACTACTAGTATTCTGAAACAAGCATTTAATTGCCTCTAATTGTGAAATATTGAAGCACGTTTCTCTGAACATGTATGGTCCTCTACAACACGTTTAAATAGTTGTGTAATCTTAGAATAATAGGATGATCACCGAAACAACGAATGAGTACCGATATGTTACATCGAAACCGGATTCAACTTTCAAATTTCTATGCATTTGTAAAATTTCCGGAATTCAATTGTCATTCCTTTAACAACGTTGGCCTTTGTACAGTGCAATACCATTAGCTCCATTTGCTAAGTTCGGTTTTTGAAGAATGTGTGTATGCACACAAAACACTTTTAACAAACATCTTAACTGAATACCGAACTGTTACGGATGTTATCTTTTTAATGATATCTTTTGATGCCTAGTTTCCGGCCACGTATGTTTGTGCTCTTTGTATGTATGTCATTGGGTCGTGTTACGAACTACAAGAGAGTCGATACAAATGGTTTGATAAAACACAATTTATTTTCTTAAATATCTATATGCACCAACTATAAGGTTCGTTAAGGTTCTGTTATAACACAGTATGTCAGATATTTGTTTATATACCATATTCCTTTTGCATTTATATACAATTTGTCGTTTTGGAATACATGGTTTCCTTTATTCTGATCGATTTTGATTGGACTTGTTAATCAAGTTCTACTTTGTTTACTCATTTGTTTGCATGTTGAGTACAACAACAATGACATGTTTGTTGAAATATATTTATATTCGGCAAGGTATTTTACAAAGAACGAATCGGCACACTCAAAGGTATATGTCCTATGTTCTAGAAAACTGTATGTATTTTGTGTTTGAAAATGAATCAGATGTTCAAATGTGTTATACTATTGTTCTGTTATTAGACATGGGTCTTAAATTTTACTTGAAAAGTCGTATACATTTTGTAATTCCTCATCGGATTACATTTACCAACTTTGGCTACTGAATCATTGTGTCAACAAAACGTTATTTGCGTCCATTGGCTAGTGCATGGGGAACGATCAGGGAATGAGCACATTACTTTCACTTCCATTATTGACTTAAAATATTAGAAAATCGATTGTACTTAAAAGCTATTGAGAAACAGTCATCTTTGTTTGTTTCTTTTGTTCAAGATAAGGACGTGTTTAAATGTACACAGCATCCGAACAAAAATATATCTATCTATGTAATATACACATATGCAGGAGAATACTTGATGTTTTGATCGGACATATGGTAACTTTCTCATGCATTCAATTTGTGATCATGTAAACAAAGCAAATCCATCCTCAAAATTATAAACATAGCAGAAAATTCAGTATGGTGTCTTCCTGCAAAAAAAAAAACGGCAGCTTCTTGTCATTCGGCATTGCAAACAATAGTAAACTTTGTTTTTCCTCGGTTTGCAGCATACACAAACTAACCAGAACTAATGTTATATGCATTCTTTTAACGCCTTCATTTCATGATAATTTTTAATAATATTTTTGCAGATAAAAACCAAGCAAAAACTATTAACTACTAGCTTAATTGTATACGTTTATGTAATAAGTGCTATCTTTTTTAACAACGGTATTTTTCCAGCCGAGTTTCCATCCACTTGGGGTAGTGTGTTTCATATAGTATTAGTATAACGATTTGTCGTGTTACATTATACAACACTTCCGATACACAAATCATATAGAAAAGCTAAGTTCTTTTCACAAACATCAATATGCAGCCACTGTCAAAGCTTGGTTACCGTTTGCAATAACAAACGGTGTCGGGTAGTTTTTTACATGTCAAATGCCATTTGTTGTAATAGAGTATGTATCCGTTTGAAACACATAGCTTCCTTCTTCCGTTATATGTGGTCTTGACATATGTCGGGTAGTTTTTTACATGTCATATTCCATTTGTTGTAAGAGAGTATGTATCCGTTTGAAACATATAGCTTCCTTCTTCCATTAGATGTGGTCTTGACATGCAACTTAAGTTCTAATATATTTACTATTTATTGCAAGGTGAACACAATATTGATGACACCTTTGTTAAAATACCTATATTGTCTGCGATGTCGTTCAACAAAGGACCAATCCTATGTTGTTGAGCTTGTGTGTATTGGGTGTTTAGGAATAAATAAGATTATGTATCCGTTTGAAACACATAGCTTCCGTCTCCCGTCAGATGTGGTCTTGACATGCAACTTAAGTTCTAATATATCCACTATTTATTGCAAGGTCATCACGATATTGATGACACATTTGTTAAAATACCTATATTGTCTGCGATGTCGTTCAACAAAGGACCAATCCTTTATTGTTGAGCTAGAGTGTATTGGGTGTTTAAGAATTAGTGAAAAGAGATATTCAACAAGCTTTACATATGGTGTTATCTTAATACTGCATAGATTTTGTAATGTCGCATTGGATGCAGTACACTACTTAAACTGCAAAAACAAAGAAGCTTTTGGCTAACAAAATGCTGTTATTAGTGCAAAACCGCGTGTAATAAAGTTATTCTGCATTTCACTATCATTATTCAATAAATATTAGACAATCAGTCGAAGTGGGAAGCTTATTCGAAACAGTCAGCGTTGTTCAACAATGCCAAGATAATGGAAATATTTCATTCAAGGAAGTGTTATCGGTATTTTCCAAAAAACGTTCAGACCAAAGACAGTTTAGACGTTTTCACTACAGGTACGCCGTTTTCTGACGAAGTTATTGCGTAAAATCTTGACAGGTGACCATCATTTCTTTAAAAAATGCTTCAATACTTGACACTTTGCTAACACTTTTTAATATTCATATTGAGAGCAAAACTTGTTCTGAGTAAAAGGAACCGCCGCCCGCTCAAATATAATATCTTCGACAACGTGATTGTATTTGCGGTACTCTGTGCTTAATTTCGCTGCAATGAGACGATACGTAATATTCGTTAACATGGTCACTTAATCATAGTAAAATTTTAAGCCTGAAGATAAAGTTGACCAATTTTACTTGCCCAAGTGTTCAGCTTTGATTGATTGTTAAAGTACTCTGATGTTATGATAACCATATCGAAAGGTCGCAACAAGCACATTATTAGATATGTATGTCAAAGGCCAAAGTAACACTAAGATACAAGGTAAAATTAAAACGAATTCGTAATATGAGTATAAGTATATTATAATTGTTAAAAATATGTAACTTCATGTCAGATATTTTACCTACAATAGTTTTCTGAGAATAGTTCTGCCTGTCTGAAATGTTAAACATAGTTTTGAAGGCAATTTGAAAATCGGAGGTTATAAATCCCATTAGACAGTGCGACATTAATTACAATGAAATTAAATGTATGCATTTGTGTTTTCAAATATGAATTATTGTTACAGAAGTGTAATGACAAGAACCGACTCCGCCTTCAAATTTCGAGCAAAAGGTATACATTTGGAAACAAATGCTTATGTCTTTTTGACATTTCGCTGGAAGATTTATACTTGACACGAAAGAATGTACGAGAACAAGTAACATACAAATAATGTATGCATTTACAACTAAAGTGTTTACGTTCTTGCAGCAATAAGCGTTATTTTTTTAACCTGGTATCTTTAAGTTTTACATTAGTCAATTTTGCCATTCGATGTGGGTTAGGTTTTCCATGGCATGAATAGTACACCAAATCCGAGAAACCCGCCTCCAGTTGTTCCTTTATGGAAAGGCATTGTGTATTTATATGCATATGAAATACATAGTAATTTTATTTTCTGTGCGTGATGCAATGAATAAATTACTCGATTTGAATGAAATTGTATAAGCAATGTCCCTTTATAGAAAACAATACACACATTGTTTTGTCATTATGATATGGAGTTGATGCTTTAGATTATGTCCCCTTGATAAATAGTGTCTTTGTTATGTTTTGTGTGGATTTCAATTGTTTGTATTTTTTCTAAAATAAATTCAATGAAACATAATTTAGTGCTGCATCTAAATGGTGCGTTATTCCAATGTCAAGTTAAAGGTCAAGGTCACGCTGAGTAATAAAGAAAACTTATGTTAAGCCTGTTTTTACTTTTTTGGGACCTTTTACCTCTGTTATTGAATGTAAACCATGCTGATACGACCTAAAAAGTAACCATGTTCAGATATGCAGAGATTCATTAACACAGAACTAAACCCATTAGTAAGCGCCGGACGTTCTGAAGCACTATACTACGGTGACTATACGTCATTAGTGTTTAAAATGAATCATATGTTCAAATATGTTATAAATCGGTGTTATATCATTGTGGTGCAAGGGCAAAGATCCGGGAGTCCGAACAGAATAACTTACCAGAATACATTGTTATATTGATGTTGTGTGGATGCCTGCAATCCATAATAAGTTCAATGACAGTGTTCATATAAATACCACTCTAAAACTTTCTTTTAATTCCAGTTTCAGTCATTTGGTGTCATGTTTTTCAGAAAATATTGGGTCTTAAAAATGTTTATGGGTGACAAAGAATAAAAT
The DNA here is from genome assembly GCA_007657795.1 of Dreissena rostriformis. Classification (NCBI taxonomy): domain Eukaryota; kingdom Metazoa; phylum Mollusca; class Bivalvia; order Myida; family Dreissenidae; genus Dreissena; species Dreissena rostriformis. The sequence goes on from VMBQ01003994.1 coordinate 60,025, forward strand.
TGTATCAACACAATTTGTTTTGCAAATAATGATATGCACCCAGCGCTAAAATTCGGTTACGGTTTAATATAATAAAGCCTGCCCGTTGGTTGTTTCAAGCCCACATTCCATTTGTTGTAATAGATCGTTGTTTGTTTTGAAACACATAGTGTTTTTTCGTCGTTTGTTTGATTGTTTTTTAATTATACGCATATATTTTGTATGTTCGCTCGTAATCGCATGTTTGATGCACCTTTATTGAATAATTGTGTGCATACAATTGTATTTCTGCGTTGTCATTTTACAGAGGCTTACTAACAGTAAGTATTTGCACCAACCATGCTCTATGTTTTGTATTGCAAAGGACCGAAACCTACTTGGGCATAAAATTAGTTGCAATAATGTAACTCTGGACTCCGTTAACACTACGTTTCGAGTTACAAGTCGAGACGATAGAAGCAATGGAGCAAAATCAAAATCTATAAAATAACATTTTCTCCGGCAATTAGAGTAAGGGTCACCCAAGAAAACAATTTGTATTCATTCACAGACGAAAAAAATAAACAGTTAACGAGATAAAACATACTTTTATCGAAAATTAGATTTCCCATTAAAAACTCGATCAAATTTCGGCCATGACAGTTACCGCGTGATCTCGCGAGAAGAAATGTAGGAGGAGCTATGCCATATAAGGTAATCCTACTACGCATTTACGTAGGCCGCCATGTTGGCTTTATTGAAAAATACTACGATTTCCATATATGGGTTTCTGGCCTATTTTCTGATTGGCTGCCAAAAACTTATGCAAATAAGGTCAAACCGGAAATTCCCACGTTTTGTTTCAAGATGGCGGACGATCTAGGCGAAATCACTCTGATCCTTATGTTGGTTTTGGAAAAAGTGGAAATAACGCTTTAATTGGTATGTTTTATTAGAAATTTTTACTTGTATGAACTGGAAATTCTTTTTTGTCCTCAAATAGTTCAAGTTTAATGCTCTACACTGTAAGATAAGTCTTAAAATCATGCCGGTGTGATTCACTCCGGCACTTGCTCCATTGAAAAGACCTTTTCGTTTCATAACTGTCGCTGGACGTAGGACGAAGACAGTTATGTTTATCACAACTAGCATTAAATATGAACAAGCGTATAATTTGGGGATATCGATTGTTAATGCTTCGTAGCCTAAAAACTAAAAAGAGGATCACCCAAGTTATTGTTTCGAAATCACACCCGTTTATGCAATATTTTCACATAAAGATTCATTTATCCGAAACATAGTCATGATTCTGAAGTCATCGGCTTTGATATTACAAGACTTGTTCATCACATTCGTAGCCTGGCTTTGTAAGTGTAACGACTGATGTTACTAAGTATTTAAATTTCATATCGAACGGTCCCTTATGCGACTAATAACAAAATTAACATATCAGGCATTCAACCGCCATCGCTAAGCGGCACGATCGCAATTATGACTTTGTCGCTATTATTTTTGGGCATATATGCCACACACATGGTAAACATTTGGGAATGGTCAGCTTGTTTATTGAAAAATAGGTCTAAATCAACAGTAACCGTAAGTTTTTTCTTATCCCTTATAATTTCATACACATCTCTTAACCACAGCTATACGTTGCGCATCGGAGTGGTCGAGAGAAGTATTAAGGCTAATAAATATGTTCGAAGCTCAAATTACATGAATTTATATATGTTTACATATAACGAAAAGAGGACAAGCCAATGACATGTATACAGGATGGTTTGTTAATGCTTTTCAAACATTGTGAGTTGAGCGAGCTCTTAATTGTTAATTTACTCTTACAGGTCTTACTGATTCTGAATGATATATTATTTTGCATTTGAATAAATAATTATTCTTAATATCTGGCTTTTCGATTTTGAATAATTACATTTTGAGATGTCCACGATACAGCTAACAATATGCATTATCTCTGCAATTACATACAAACATGATTGAATGTTCATGTCGTTTACATTTCACGTCTTATCTTCTTTGCATGTTCCGGTCTTTTTTGCACTTTTAACTGTCTGTGTTCTTTAGGTGAGTTATTTAATGTTTAATGATCATCTGTTCTAAAATGTAAAAACTTATTTTTGAAGGCAAAGTTTATGTCTGAAGCAGACAATGAGATGAAACAATGCAGCATTGATTGAATGAATGTAATTGTGGTATTTCAGACGGTGAATAATTGTCAAGGAAGTGTTAAACAAGTGCAAAAGTGATAATCTACCGATGATGTGCAGCGTGAGATCTAACACGAACCAATGTTACAATCCAGTTTGTGCATGCATGCATTCCATTCCTAGTTGATAATTTGCGCAGACAAATGAAACACAAAAACGATAAACACACTTAATTGTGCAGCGGGTGTTATCTTTAAAAAGAATAAACTATCTTTTGATCCCAGTTTCCGAACATGTTTAACATTGCAAATATAATTATGTTTCCTTACGAAATGCGATTCTGCTGATATCAAAAAGGCTTTGTAACAAAAACAATTCTTCGGTAAACATTGATATAGACCAGGTGGTAAAATCCGGTTACGGCAGTATAATAGTATAATTATTCTTTTTTCGCTATATGTTGAAATTTCGTTGTTTCATTTCGCTTTTATTTAAATCGCTTTATGTCTTGTTATATACTTGAGAGCTTCTTTGTACATACATTGACAACTAAAGTATGCTATATCAATTGCAAAGATAGTAAATACCTCCAACTGTAAATGACAAAGGTATATCCGCTCATTTTAGATGAAGGGTCGGTTATATAACACTAATATATATTATTATTATTATAATTTGTTGCATATTGCTGTTCTAATTATTGCGTCATATATATTTTAAATTTTACCCAGATGTCTCGAACACATTGTTTGATGTTACGTATTATACTAAACGAAAGCGATTTGTTCTGTTTTTGAATAAATGTTCAAGATGAAACACTTCCTTTGATGATTACGTTCATTCATTAATTAAAACATTATTCGTTTTATGACTGGATCGTATATTTATTTATAGAAAACAGCGACGTGTGTATTGAATGGAGCTTTGATTTTAAATAAAACTTGACGTTTATACAATGGCTTAGATTTACATTCAGACAGTCATGCATACTTGAGCATTTGAGACAATGCTAAACGAGCGAATGTACAGACGCGCGATATCTCACAGCACATATGCAAATATCATGGCCTTCTAAGTAGGCATAAGTGCCCGATGGTGAGATTGGCGGATATCTCGGGAAGATTTAAGACGAATTCTATCACTTTCACGCTCATTATTGTTGATACATTGATAAGGAAAGGAACATTATAATCTACGGTTATAACACAGTCTGCGTCTGTTTATATTTTTCCAGAGAGCAATGTTCATGCGCGTGCCAATCGACGCGATCTTTCCAGTTAACAAACGATAGTGGGAAAGCAGACGAGAACGAGCATTTAAACGCAGACGAACGTTTTAAAGGCGTTAAATCCCGTCGGAATTCAGAACGCCGGACACATAGGAAAAGTAGGGGGGTGAATTCGGTTGATACTAATAGTTCTCAGTGTGGTAAATTGTGTAAAGCCCTAAGTTCGTGGATCCTCGAAAATATTGCCATGTTTGTATGCTGCCAGTGTTTAATAGTTCTCGGGCTGTGTGTAGGTGGCGTGTTTATGAGGATAAATTACTCAGGGGACAAATCCAAGGCGGCAACTTTGCACATGAAGCCCGACTCAAAGGAGCAACGTATGTATGACTATACAAGTGAGGACGTTGTAGATTACGTCATATCGGACAGGGACCGCGCGGATTACCCGCACCTGCATCAGGCGACAAGAGTCATACTGGTAAGAATCAAACGTATAAATTAATTTAAACATAATGTGTACTCTTAATCACGATTTCCATAACTATTGCAGTTATAACGTATGTTCTTTGATAAGTATAACGATATGTATTTCACATTTAAATTATATACAAAAATATCCGTAGTTATTTCAATATAAGGTTTATGCTTAAAATGTCTTTGTCCATAATAATATAAAATATTTACTTAAAATCGCTAATTTTATAATAGTTTAAAACATAAAGTTGATGCCGAAATACCTATGTTGTCAAGTATTTCAAGCAAACATCATTTTTACTAAAATGATTATATGAGCGTATGCTTTATGTATATATGTATGCAAGCACCCTCTTTACAATATAATCATATCGTTATCTCATTAATATGTCTCTTATATAATCTGACAATCGCTGACAATCGCTGATGAGGTCATGTTCAGGTGACCTTTTAGTTTAATTTCAGGTGCTCGTGTTTTTTAATCAAATACAATATCAAGTTATGTAACGGCGCTTGGTTTTTATTCTTACCGAGTGAACAAAAAGGTATATCAAAAGACTTTTAAAGGCGACGATTTGATTGGTTGTTGAAAGTTCATTTACACGTGACTTCTGATGCTATGTCATCAGTCATATTATAGTGTAAAGCGTCAGATTGGAGATGAGTTTAATCAGTATGTTATGCATGGCAATGAGTATTTTTGAAGTCTATTATTTTCAACGTTCTGAAATTAATGAAGAAACCTATTAAACACCAAATTTAATGGAAACAACACAATAAATTTAAAATTGAAATAAACCCATACATTTGGTTTCGCATCATTAAATAGAATTGCATACGTAAAGCAAATAGTGAAATATTTAAATTGAAATTTTCGGTAATACATTTCATTGTGTAAATCTCTGAGAATACCTAATTTAATCGTATCATATGTATACCTGTAAATTTAGGTTTCGCTTATATTCGTTAATATCATATTTGTTTGGTTCTTCATGAAGTACATTTAAAAAAGTGCGCTTTCACAGTTTGTTTTTTAATGATCGATGCACGTAACCGCGTTTCGATATGCAAGTCATATTGTAATTGCTAAAGGCGGCATTCCTATAATGTAAACAAGAACTGATTAATTTTGATATAAGTGATAACACGATAAGGTGCCATATGCTTGAGTCCTTCGGTCTACATATTTTGTGCGAGAAAATAAAAATTCAGTTGGAAAAGCACAATAGTATTGAATGCGTTAGTCATCATGTTTTTTGTTTTGAAATTTAAATTCCTTCTGTGACCAATATTGAACTATGTGAGGACTAAATAAATCATCATAGACATTTAATACTTACGTTGTTTATACGTATAATAATCGAAATTTATGACATTATCTATTCATTTTTGTTTTACGTTTCATGATCAATTATCCATCCTTATTAGGCATTTGCAATAGTGGTCAAGTTAAGTCAGTCTCAGGTATGAAGAGTACCACTTGGGTTGCAGTCATAAAACTTAAGCGCAACTAATGATTTATTCCATACCATATGTACCGCGTCACGTTAGTTTTTGTACATGTCTTAAGCAAGATTCAAAGGTTCATCATGTTTATGCGCGGAACAAACTGCGCGCAGTATAACATAATATTTGACTCGTGTGAAATTTGACAAAGACGGTTTGCATCAGTCTAAACATTTTATTATAACATGACAAATGCCATGAAAGGTTAACATTTGACAGCTCTTCATGATATATCAATAGACGTAATAGATCGCTTACTCTACATAAGAACTCGTTGCGCCAGTTAGAACAAACAATTTATAGAAAGTAGCTCTTGTAAAGATAGCGACGGCGTTATTTCCGTCGTAAAATCAAGTGTTATATGATCCCCCATGGACGCTATTCTGAAATCAACTATATATATATATATATATATATTGTATATATTTATACACACTGAACAAACGCTAAAATACACCAAACGAAAATAAATAAAAATGTTGTGTTTAACTGTGTTGTATCCGGGCCAGTTTATACCCATATTTCGGAAACAAGACATGTGTCCATTGCAAACTGTGTTTCATCGGTCCTGTAATTTGCACTTATGAGTGAGTGTTTTTAGAAAATACGACGGAAGCACGGGACTGTTCGGACAGGGAAACATCATTTATATGCCAAACGCCCCCATCACCACCAATCTTAAAATTGAAAGAAGAGAAACATCGTTAAAACAGTGTAGTTTACCACAATGCATTAATAATGCTTTACAATACATCTAATTTTAAAAACGTACTCATGGCATACGTTTATTTTAAGCTTCAAAAATGTGAAACAACGTAAACAGTTAAGATTGTTAATAAGACATGAACACCGGGCTTTGGTGCGGTTTAATACAGCTCATACACCCATATCATGAAAACCCCGCACCACTGCTGTCGAATAGGTATGGATAGATCGCAGGATAGAAATTTATGATGTTAGGCGTATGTTCCTTGTATAAATCAATGATGGTAATACTTAGCCTAAAGGCAGTTTTATCAGCATTACATAAATATCCGCGCAGCAGGGTTTTTACATTTTCCAATAACATGTAATTGATCTCTACCGTTTAGGTATCCGTTTGCGTCAATCAGAGCTTGTATGTAAAAATATAATACCAACATTCGACGGCTGGATTATTAACAATACATACAATCATAGCCTTTTGTTCCAGGTGGACAAATTCTTAATACATTCTCTTTGAATCCCCGCACGGATTAATTCCTCTTTCATCTTACACAGTTCCATATCCGCAGGAAAACATTCTTCTTTCATCTTACACAGTTCCATCTCTGCAAACATACATTCTTCTTTCATCTTACACAGTTCCATCTCCGCAGGACAAAATAAATGATAAGATTTTACAGTGATCGGTTACGATTGAAATTATTTTCATTACTTTATCGATAGCTACAACACATGTATTTAACAATCATCTGGGAAACCAAAATGTTAAACAATGATAAACAGAAATACCCGTCATAATAAGACTGCGGTACCTTTTGGGTCATGGGACATTATATCCTACTGATGCCATGCATTTGTGTCATCGGATTGTATGGAAGGGGCACTTTCATAAATAGGTTTGGTTACGGTGTTTGCCATAAGATGTTCGAGTCGGTATGGATAACATTAATTCACCTTGTATTTTAAACAGGAAGTCAATGGCCAAGGAGTGACGTAACAATACTATTCTGTTATCTTGTTAAACGTTCATGAAAAGATTTTAACCATGCCATGAACTTTATTCGTACTACGAATTGTATGATTAATTTGTTTGGTTTAAAAACGTATGTATTGTCCTTCAGCCGAGAAAGTCAATTTTAAAATGAAAAATAAGTACAACAAAAATTGAATCCGTATATTAACGGTATCTTTAAACATTATGGCAAATTCTTAAATATAATATAACACATTAAATTAAGCATTTGACCATGCTATGGTTATTAATTAGGGAGATACTGAAAACTTTAAAAGCGACATTCGCTATAATTTATCGTAACATACATTACTGTCACTGAAATGCAGGCACATTATTGTTAACAAGTTATTAACACTACACCACTAGCCAACATTTATATAAATGATGCATTAGTCAATACAGTATGTCACAAATTAATTAGGTTTGCACGCGACCACACACTTGCACGGGCATTTTAATTGGCGATGTGAGTGTTCTTATGATACATTCAAACTATCACCATTGGCACAACAATCAAAATCGAGGTCGTAATTGGGAACTTACCGTGCCGATCCTTATAGATCTTATATCGTTTTATCCGATCTTAAGTCAATCGTGTATCGTGGAAGATTTTATGCGATGAACACGATCAACTGAAAATAATTCGAGTCCAGTTATGGCTCTTTTCGAGATGCGATTTATTTAATCTTGAAAGATATCGTTACCACACTCGTATCATATCGTAACAAAGCACGCCGTTTCTTGATAAACGTAGAGTTACTTATCACCTGGAACAAGACAACACTAAATCCGATCTTGATTATCTTGTTGGATCGAGACCCAATCGTGGATTCATTTAAAACTCGCCCAAAACGTTTGTTAACGTATCATGAACCGAGCTGAATGGTCGCGCATCACATCGTGTCGAATCCTAAATGCTCAGATAAAGATCACAATCAGTTAATCTTGTTTAATACAGCGCATGTCGAAGGCATGTGTACGTGATACGACTTTTGTCTTGCAGCGTTTACGCGTTTACGTTATTTTCGAACGCGTCTGCAATTTTGAATACATGGATGACCCAATTTTAAAAGTACAAAGGCGGTTGCTTATCTGATAAGAGGGGCAATTAACTTGTTTGTCAGTCACCTCCGCTTACCGGAGCGGAACGCTCTAATTATTCGACGGGCTGCTCGGAAATCTGAAAACTCCCAACTGTGTGATTAAATGTAATTATTAATATCTAGAAACGTGATTTTGTTTGAGTGACACTTGGAGATTTCGTTGAATGTAACAGCGTGTCTATCTGTACCATCGACTAACAATTGTGCGACTTTAACCAGTGGGTGTGGGTGGGGCGAACAATAGTGGCCTTAAAAACACAATGCCATGACCAATCGCTACATAAATTGGCATCCAGCGATCCATTTGTATATTGAACCACTCGTTATTTTTTGATTGTCGAATTTATCGCCTATGCCTCTAGTGCAATTTGTGTTAGCTTTCGGTGGTTTGTTTTCAGAAACTAAAAACGCCAGTTCTTCAAACTGAGTCCATCCACCTTTATTATAAAGGCACTTCTTCAGTGACGAAACCCATCGGCACTTCATCACAGTTTCAAAATGGATGAAATGTCTGTCTAATGTCATCCATGATACCCATAAAATAGCTTTCATAATATATTTTTGCTGCAAATGAGACGATCTGGATGAAAAGGAATGTTCTTTCATATGCATCAATACGACCATTTCTGTACAATAGCTATAACCATCATGTTATCTTATAGCTCTAGAAGGTGACACAAATTGAAGCAGCAAATTTAAGTTTGAACAATCTTGTTTAATTTATACGCAGTCATATTATTTTGCTTACAAGGAGCTTCGATTGTGAGGTATATCACCAGTTAGTTCGCACACTACGAGAGAAAGTAACCTAGGACGTAGCTTCAAATTTGAAAATGATTTGATAAGGTAGATAATTCCAATGTGCTTAAAATGAGATCTTGTTTACAAGTGAATTAGAAAGTGACCGTAGGTCGAATCCGAATAGCTGACGTTTTTAGCCTAATTTATGCATAGTACCTTACGTGCAGCATTTTTAATGTAACACATGTATATTCGTGGCATGCCATATTTTATGAAAACATATGAAGAAGATAAGACATGAGTAGACCGCTTATCCTAACCGTGCATTCAGCAGCTGCAGCTTATCGTATTGATAATCCAATTTGTACATGTTTGTAAATTTATTAAAAATATTTGGTAACTTTGTGACATTGCAATCAGCCGACATTTCGTTTGAATGTGTACCGTGTTCACATTTACTCAAAGTAATTAAAGCATAGAAAATTCCAATTGTAATACGGTCATCGGAGGTGGTCTGATTTTGATAATTGTCCTGCAAAAAGTTCAGCAGCAATATCAGCAATAGAAGAAGTCGTTTGAAAAGGTTTTACATTTGCTCTAAGACTTTGATTAACGTGTTGTAGGACAAGCCGTTTCGAAGCGTGTCAGTATTAGATTTCCAAGGTCACCTTGCGCGTTCAAAAAGCGTGGCAGATATGTTGAAGATTTTCTTCGATGATCCGAACATAACGGAGCAGCAAGTGCGTGAGATAATGTTCATGAAAAGCCACCAGGGGTTGTATGCGCCCAATGGGGAGACGTCGTCTGGGCGAGGAGACATGATGAGCGACCTCGGCTCAAACAGTACGTAGGAACGTGGCTATTAAAAGATAATGTGGCTTTTTTCAGCGTAGCTCTCTGACTCGGTATATTTGACCTTTATTGACCTTAATCAACTGACAAGATAAACTGAACAAAAGTAGACTACTGGATTAACAAAATAAGAAATTTATAGAAAGCAGCAATGCGTTTAGCGACGATGCTTCCCGAATGATGAGCTTAAAGCTATCGTTTCTCATATAAAAATAATGAGCGGGTACAACAGTATTACTCAATTCTCAAAATCAAAATATTGTGTGGTGTCCCTTTTTTATACGCCAGATAATGTATACCTAAATGTTGTGTTCTTACAATTTTTGTTTTCATATTGCATTAGTTGCACTAATATATTTTCATCAAGTAATTATTGCAATTCCATTTTGTTCCATACCCTTGAAAACTTACATTAATTCATGTCACATAGTTTTTTATTGACATACACTTTAATTTTTTTAATTCATTGTTTGTTTGCACAAGCCATTGTTCCAGCCCAAACATTGTGCACTTTCTTTTAAACGTAAACAATTCTATCTCGGTGTATATCATGTCAGTGCAAGGTCAGCCTGTCTGGAAATCGTTCCTTTAAACCAAAATATGCCACCGAAATTTTCCCGTTTGCTATGAATGACACAGTCTGACCAATAACACAGTCTGACTGCAATTTTGTATGATAATGTATCATGATTAGATCTTTAATTTACAAAACGCAATTAGATATAAATGTGTTATCATATGCCTTGATGCAATATCATTTATTACTACAAACACACAGTTCAGTTTTGATATAAGTATACATTTTATATGAAATGGGTATTTCTTACGGCCTCATATTCTGCAAATACCAGCATGTATATGTGTATGGAAGTACACACGAATTATAATATGTACTATTTGATTCATAAACCGTTTAAACATAAATACAAAATACAAACATAAATAAGCAAAACAATCCATAACAAACATTTCATGCGGTGAATAGGCGACTACAAGTGAAAAAACACAGCAATTTAACAATGCAAATGGTCAACTATATTTTTGAAATCTGGGAATATGCCAAATAGTTTTTTAAGATATGTATTGTTGATGAATACGATGAAATTCCATAAATTAGTAATCATATTTCAAAACATTCATGTATGAACAACAACGATAAATAAAACACAACAATTATAAAGAAATAATATGCATGTATAAACCTTTACTCAGCCATTATGCAAACCAAATAGGCAAAAATGAAGAAGAAACACCTATAACATCTAGGGGAATACATTGGTACAAAAATACATGATAACTTATTGTCAACCTTTGAAAGCCAAATGAAAGGACTTATTAGGCCTCTTTGTACTTATGATGATAGCCTTTTTGATTTCGACAGGACATTGTAAACTCTTGCCGGTTCTCATTCAATTTGCAGATATGGATGAAGCTTTTAAGCATTATCGAGAAGTTGAAGCGAGCCCTGTCGCCGGCTGCGAACCAAAGCCGGCGGTGGAACGCATGGATGACCAACAGCACGAGCTGGGGCCCCGCACCTTCCTGCCGTCGTGTACCATCGTGCACCGGTGTAGGAACACCACTTCCTGTTGTCCGAAGGGCTTTGAATGCGTCCCCAAAAAGGAGAACGGAATCCAAATCATCGACCGTTACTTCATGGTAAGTCCGTTCGCTGGGTAAAGCCATTATACACGTCGGTGTATCTTGTTGAAATATTGTGAACGCTTCGTGAGTTCAAATCAACCCCTTTACATCTGAGCGTCAATAATGTAAACTGCAATTAGCAATGATGATGTGATTCGCACGGTTTTTCGTTGTTATTGTTTATCCTGACTGTCAAAATATCGGTCAAGAACGTCCACAAGACAAATAAAGATATTAGAAATGTAGAAGGCTCTTTCCAAGATTACAATTACGTTATGAACGAAATGAACACAAGTCGTTTACAGATCAGATGTCATTGAGACACGAGACTGAATGTGGTGCTCATTTCATGGCTACAAGTATCAGATTTTGTTTGAATATCAATACTTGGAAAACAAATATCTTATTTTATTGTTAACGTCCGGTGTGTTCATGTTAATACATTTGTGACGCCTTAAAAAACCCCGGCTTAACAGGTAGCTAGTGCATGATTAAAGAAAGATAATGTAAATCATGTCAAATTTCCTATCTTCCAATTTCCATGAAGAAGACCCGCTCATCGTACCTTGAACAAATCTCTCATATAAAATATGCCGATAACCTTATCTTGTTTATATCTGCTATGGAAAGTTATATCTATCACGGAGCTATTAATCAGCTGTTTAACATTGCAGGTTTTAGAGGCCGTTCCCGGGTCAGATAGAATGAAGCCTGCCAGTAAAGATTTCATCTACGCCAAGAGCTACCAGAACCATACTGCCTGCGAATGCGTTAAAGTGGAGTTTACGTCAAAGTAATAGCATTTCAAAACATATTGGATTAAATGTGTCTTGTATTCGATGAAATACATATAAACACGAAACGGGTATACAAAATGACAACTAAACGCACGCTAAAAGACCGATACAATCACCTTATAACGCTCATTCTTTGCTCTTGGTATAAAATGCAACCAGTTTTGCTGATAACAGGTCGCTCCCCCCCCCCCCCCNATTTGTAACAACTGTAACACTTGTATTGCAGTTGTGCAAAGTTTTGCCCACACTCGTTCAAAAAGGAGCGACCGGGTCGGGACTGTATATGCGACTGTCGGCATCAACACCGGAAATGTCAGAGAATAATGCACGGACAACAAGCATTGGACGAAGAAGATTTAGTGTACGTTTACCTTACTCGTGTAAAACCTTCCAATTCTGACTTAGGAGTTAGGATTTATCTCGCGTTAGTTGAACATTCTGTTCTGAATATTGTAAAGCTTTTCATAATCCCACATTAAATCGTTATTTCATTGCAACCTTTTTTGCAATCAAGAATGAATCTGCGTTGTATTAGTCTTATAAGTTAATTGCTAAATATCATGATCATTATCGAATTCTAGTTTAATGTTTTATGTATTTGGTTTGCATTCGTTTATACTGTCCAGACTTCGAATCGGGTTTGTTTTAACAGAAGTGCCCATATACCTACATACTCAGGAGAACTACATAAATAAAATAAGCATGTCAATATCACATAATTTATTTGCGTTCAAACATGGACTTTTTGTGAATTTTACCTTGCAGATGCCTAAAAGAAGGCAAGTGCATAGTTCCGGAGTGCTACGCTGGCGAGTTCAACGTTGCAAACGGATTCTGTCCGTACAGCACCCGCCGAAAACGAGACCGAGACCGCCTTTAGATAATTTTGGGGCTTATAGATAGGTATCTGGACCACAGTTAACATCACCATCGCTTGCACACCGCTGCCTTTCCTTTCATCACTGTAGTGGGCTCAGGAAGTAGTAAATTGGGTCACGTGATCGACACGCATTCAAAAATAAAGGCACTCTTCCATCTTCATTTTCCGTGTGGTATTGCGGGGAATCACATGTGAACAGTTGTCATCTGCGTACATGGGCATGAACAAAGTTCAAAGAATTTGAATCCTAATTATTTGTGAATCACTTCATAAGTATGTTTAAAACAAACTGTCATTTGTTTATATGCATGCGCTCCAGAAAATCAACTTTAATGTTCGTTATGATTACATTTTACAAGAATCGCAAGATATTGTTATATAAGAATCTGGACATTGAACGCAGACGTATATGAAGAAAGTAACGAACGACAACTCTGCTCTGACATAATCCGACATTGTGGATACCAATTAAAGCTTTTCTCATATACTATAGAAGCATTGTAAAGTGAAAACGTTCGTTATCATTTGTTGTCTTGTGGTGCCACAAGATGAACTATAAGGGTTATAGCCTAGCTTTGTACTAGGCCTTGAATAGTGTGTGTCTGCAAATAAGGGGGGGGAAACGGATGAAAGGTCAATCACTATTCACGACGTGGATATAATTTATATACAGTGCATCGCATTTGTAAAGTGTACATTGTTCATCGCTTCATATGTATATATCGTACTAAGTTATTTGTGTCAAATGTCATTGCTGTTTCTTGTTGATGCCTTGCGAGATTATGCAGACATTTTGGACGGCAACACCAAACTCATTACCTATTTAAACGAGATCTGTTGTGGCTTGGGTTTCATAGCCACCATATTTTTATACATCAGTTTATTTAACGAGGCGCTTAATGCGAACACCTGCTGTGGGCGGCGCGCGGGCGGCGTTGAGGAGAACGATGTCCGCTCAATTTTACAATGCGTTTAAATCCGATCATCATGAAACTTGGTGATTATGTTTTTGGGCATAATATCTAGATCGTAGATTAAACTTTTGAGAAGTATGGTCTTTTTATATTAAAACCACAAAATAAGTCTTGTCCTCTATCTAACTAAAATAGTTTTAATCGAATCATGTTCAAAAAAGTTAATGGAAATACTAATCAACCAAGTCCGATGACCAGAAGTTATGGCTCTTAAATGTCAAGGTAAATGTCGCTGTTACTTAAATAATATATAAACAAGCTTTTCGCCTAATAATAAGTTTGGAACAAGGTATACAATTGTTATTGTTGGTGAAGGCAGGTTACAGACAGACCAAGCTTGATTTGATTAAATTATATTGATATATTTTACTTGGAGATTTTGTTTCATGAAATCGTAATGTTTCTTATAATCTGCATTATTTTGTTCTGCGTGTAGAATAAATTAATACATCATGGACAGATCAATTTTACACAGACCTTTAAACTTGCGCATGATTTGACAAGTTTGCACACTTGTTTATATTTAAAAGTAAGATTTTACGACAAAAACATTATTTATATACTTTTACTACTACCGGTAAATCATGTACCTCATTTCGATGTGTTATGTTAAGCATTTGTTAGATATGTGTAACAGAAGATAAAACAATCGAAAAGACTCAATCGTCTTGTTTCGTGATATACAGTCTACATGTGCAACAAATAGTTTTGTGACGTAAATTAACTTAAAACTATAACTACGAACTACGACTATGACTTATTCATACGAACACACGCTCACTTACCAAAACTTGACAAGAATATTGTCAAAACAGTGAAAAATATATGTATTGAAGTTCAACAGTTAAACTGTTTTTAGGACCAACAATATTATTTTATATGGGTAAAATATAAATTACAAACCAACATCGAAAAAGCCATTCAACCAGATGAAGGTTTAAATGTAAGTTCAGTTTCGTTCCTTTTCATTTTACCATTTTCGCTGCCTGGGACTTTTTTGTCCTCATGGTGCATCTGTCATTCACATATTGTTCTTAATAAAGCTTAATGTAATTATGTGTGTTAAAACCCATTCCAGACAAAACATTCAAGTAGTTTAAGAACATTTCAGTTGTATTTATTTTAAAAATAAAGTCTTAGAATCGCTTGATGCATTTTGGCTCGGATAAGTTTTGAGTCAAGTTTTGAAGTGGTGTGTAAAACTTGTTTATCAACACCCAGGAAATATCCATTTGTTAAAAGAATAAAAACATTCATTATCTTGAATGACACTTGGTTGCAGTTTTCTGTGCGTCAACATAAGACACACAAACGGAACGTAAGTCTGTTTTTTTTCAAGTGATTTGTAAAAGTAATAGTTGATAGAAGCTTTTCAACTTGATTACTATCTTTTCGTTGTGTGACGGCACAAGTGCATTTGATGTCTGGACGAATTGTTGCCATAAATACCACATTGACTTTCAAGATTGTCATAGTGGTTCTCACAAGTACCGATTTAATGAACCTTTACTGTTGGCGTCAACGATGTCTGCAATACTATTTTTGAAATATAGCAATGGCTAAATTTTACCTTACATGGTGTTGTAGACATCGGTAGCACAATAATTGTATTTTATAGATATATTTAAGTTTGTAAGAACGCTTGAGGCGTTTAACACTTGCGACGGTTCTGTAACCGATTCAAAATTGGTTTTTAACTTCGTTTAAAAGCTCTTTAAGTATTTTGACTAACAATATGAAGAAGTGAAACTCCAGAAGCTGCAGCAGTATTGCAGTTTTATCATACCCACCTCTGTGGAAAGATCATTCCATCATGTCACGTGTTGGTGCAAAGCTGTTTGAAAACAATTATTAAACGTTTTGTTTTGTTTTAATAAGGCGCGTTTTGCGTTCAATTACGCAAAGCATGAACTTTAACACTGTTTACCTATAATAATTATGTTGAAGCTTTTTGCTTTAAGCTCAGATGACATTTGTATTTAGTGTAAGTCATTTTTGCAAATAACTCTCGAAGGGAGTTGCTATGTTAAACGTAACATCCATTGGACGATTGCCGCATTTTTGACGGCGATATTGGACGTTGCAACTTGAAACTACGAGGATGAAATTAAATGTGCCTAATTCCTGTCGACGGGTTGGCTGACCATCCTTGCAAAAAGCAGAGAATTATCTTTGATAGTCAATTTCACCTTCATTTAAAGATAACTGTTCGGTCTACGGGAAAGACTGCATTAAAACGTCCAGACTTTAACACTTTTTGCAGTTACATATTCAATATTCCAACTTGGCTGTGTTTATTGCGTATTGCGTCAAACCCTTCTCCACATTATCATGTATGACCAACCAACGTTTAAAATTAAATCATTCACTTCATTTCTTATTTCATAGGCTGAACGGAAAATATGCCACGTTTTTGTTTTATTCTCATAATCTAGACAGCCACAATAAGAATATCTTGCCCATGGTCTATAGACTACATTTCGAACATTCAACTCAATATTTACTGTATACTATATTTGCGAAACACTTAAACTAATATTACATATTGCATATTATTAATAAACATAACCAACCTAAACTGTTAATCATACCGATAGTTCGACACACTATTTGTTGTTATGGAATAAATAAGACCAGTTTGTCATATTTTACACATTTTACACATCTTAACTTTGACAGGAGAATTCTGTAAGTAAACGCAATATATCTCAATTGAAACGAACTTTCTGTCTCTTGTTCTGCACTTAGTAATTAGGTACCCGAATCATGTTTGTGTATTTGCACGAGTTGTTTGCCACGTGCTATATCAAATGTACAATCGTAGACTTTAGATTCTAAACCTTAACTATTCAATTACCATAAAAACTTATCTGACCATAAATAAATTTGACACAATTTTTGAACCTGGAATAATCGACCGTAGTCTACATCATTGTTTCACCATAAGTAAGGTTAACAACCATATCCAATAACCATAAGTAATTCACGGACACAAACACGTATGCATATTTATTTGTAATACTATACTTAACTTAACAGTAAGTACTGTCACTGTATGCAAATTAATAATGTAATGCGGATAAAAGTAAATAAATATAGACAACATGTTGTCTTATTATTTTATTTTTAAACAGGGTCCACATTGCAAATGCAATTATTGCGCATCGAAATGAACTGAATTTCACAAACAACACTTACTGTTGTTCTCTATTCAACTGGAATCCTAGTACACAGATACATTAAAACACATGTACAACATTGCTATTCAATCTCCAAGCAGACAAACGCGATGTAGTAAATGCTTGCTATTATCGTATTGTGTGTCAGAAAGTTACAGGTCTGGGTTACAACTGACCATTGTAAATGTAATGATAATTAAATTGATTGGATTATCTTTTACTATTATTTGATTTGAATTGTGAGGGAATTATGTTAATATAAGACTAATTGTGAATAGGTAATGACAAAATGTGAGATATGGTTGACCTAAAAACGGTTAAACCCATTAAACTTTGTATTGACCGTTCCAAGGCGATGAAACCATTTTAAACATGTTTTTCCATTCTAATTGGTTATTTCGATATCTTGGCATAAACAAAGTTCATCGTATTAAACATTTAATTCCTGCTGATACAGCTGCACTTTACCTCTCAACTCTCAATTCTCAACTCTCGCCTTTGGAAAATACTCAGATAAAGAATACAGATTGAAACTGCTGGCGATAACGATGTCTGGAATGTCATTTTTGAGAATACACAAGGGAGAATTTATTAAAACAGCATTGCGTTTATGACAATGTCTTCAATTTCATTGCGTTACATATCTCAGTCTGTTATAACACTTGTGACGTTATATAAATTTCGTAATCACGTCTCAACACTTAAGACTGCTCTCAAAATGGGTATTCAAACTTGTGATAATAAAGGATAAAGAGTGTTTTGACTAACAAAACATAAAGATAATTTCATTTCAAGTTTTGCCGAAAACATATTTGAATGAAATTATTAAAACGAATGTTTGGATTGTAAATGCCTCTTCTCTGTAATTGTATTAGGAAGGCGCGTGCGTTAAGTACATCTTTGTTTTAGGTGACAACGAGAATGATCTATTAAGATCCGTCATACTATTAATTGCTTTTGACCCATACATCATTATGAGAAATCACTTCGTACTAATTTAGTAGACGGGTGTTGGATTGTTGGATTCATAACCGAATTCAAAATTAGTGCTAGAATTTATTTTAGTTATGATTAAACGGGAACTATTACAAAATCTAGTTTTTTTAGAATGATAAGAATAAAATTCGCAGGCACCCCACGTCCGTTTAAACTAAGCTCTACAGCGTTAAATATTCTATACTAGTATTTAAGTGTGGCTGTTTGTAACTTACGAGAATGCTTACATTAAGACAAAAACACATTCAACAGGGCAAGAAATCGAACAAATAATTACCAAATGTATTGTAACATTTAATGTGAGAATCAACATAAAATGTTTCACCTCTTATTTCGTATGCATATATAACTCCAGTACATGAAAACTGGTGAAGGAATGTCCAATACCTCCTACGACGAATGTTTAAAAACAGATCAGTCAATATCGCCTGTGATCATGGCACTGCGTACGTGTATAACTACGTACTATCGAAATTTAAGGAACATATCAGTTGTGTTTAATCAAACAAGTGTTCGATTGTATTTTATTTAACACAAACGCAATGAATAACGGACGTATATAAATGGACCGCAATAATATGTCTTATGTTAAAGTTTTTTGTATGATTGCTTGCTGCGACGAGGTAAATTAAGCAGCATGGCGTATTTGAGTTCTCACGCTTGGGCTTGGTGTAATATACCTTATAATGTATAAGCGAAAGTGTGTGGATACTACCTTTCTTGAACAGTTTCGGCGAGCGCATTTTGCCTTTAAGTCTTTTTGTTCGATAGGTCGTCCGTATTAAAAACATGAATCTGATAGCAGTTTACCAATATTAATTGAGTTGTGCGTTAACAGCAGATGTCCGCTTTACTGTTTATTTGTATTTCTGGATAATTATAAAAATCACAGCAAGGTGATCCCCAATTCGCCCGTTCGGGATTCCCTTCACGATAATATTACGCAACCTAAAGGTTTGTTTTGTTATTTTCTATTTGTAGGTTGTAGTTGTTTACCTTTTTTGAACAAGCTGTAATTTATTGTTACACAAAACATTCGTTAGGTGTTATAATGTACGCCGTCATTGCTCGCCTCACGTTTGACGTCATTATTTGGCGTTACATTTAAGCACCGTATTTAACTGAGGAAATTACACGTGTCTAATTCATGCCGATCAGTTCGTTGACGACCCTGGCTAAGAGCAGGTATTACCGCTTTCATTTTAAGATTACTGTTCTGTCTACGTGACATATTACATGCTAACATCCAGACGTATGACACTGCTAACGTCCAGACATATAACATGCTAACGTCCAGACGTATTACATGCTAACGTCCAGACGTATGACGCATGCTAACGTCCAGACGTATGACACATGCTAACGTCCAGACGTATGACACATGACTGTTCTGTCTATGTGACATATTACATGCTAACGTCCAGACGTATGACACATGCTACCGTCCAGACGTATGACACATGCTACCGTCCAGACGTATGACACATGCTAACGTCCAGACGTATGACACATGCTACCGTCCAGACGCATGACACATGCTACCATCCAGACGTATGACACATGCTAAAGTCCAGACGTATGACACATGCTAACGTCCAGACGTATGACACATGCTAACGTCCAGACGTATGACACATGCTAACGTCCAGACGTATGACACATTCTAACGTCCAGACGTATGACACATGCTTCAGTTGTACTTTGGATATTACAACAGGGCTGTGTAGATTGCGTGTTGCTTCATGCTGTGTAGATTGCGTGTGGCTTCATACCCTTTCTCCACAATATTTAATATGATCAAAGAATGTTGAATTAAATTATTGAGTTATATTCTGGATTAATATGTTTAACGGTAAATGTGTACACGTTTTATACTCGTTTAATAAATATGGACAGCTACTTGAAGACTTAAAGCGGTTTATGCAAAGTAATAAAACAACATCCAGTTCTATGTAATGTATCAAATACAATGTATCACTACAGTTTATATTATAGCATATACTGTTTAATTATCTTATCTTAACAAGTGGGTTTGGTATTAATTATAAAGTTTTTTGGTATAAATTAAAAAATATTTCCTCGTTTCGCCTAGTTTTGCATTTTGTAGAATGAATGAAGCGGAAATGTAGTTCTCCTTTATGTATCCCTTGTATCCTAGACGTACTCATTTCATGTTATATTCGTTGACGCTCTCCGCCCATTATTAGCGTGTCTTACTTTGCTCTCGGGTGCCAATCATATCGAGGCACCAACGTCACGTCTGCAAGGGGCTCGTGCTCGAGATAAACGGCAGACACACCTATTAGTTACCGTGGTTTTGCTGAAAGTTTGCCACACACGACGTGCTTATAGATTACTTTGAAAATGATTAATACCCAAATAATCTAATATAATAACAGTGCACTGTCTTCCTCCCCCTCTTCCATTTAAGTATTTAGGTATTTATACGTTTAAGATCATGACCTACATGTATATATATGTGATCATCTGATTTAAATGATGGCCATGAGATAACGGTTCATTATTTGATTTAAGTTCACTTACCAAAATTTGGAGAAAAAAGGCTGTATACATTGTAATTTGTTTTCATATTCATTCTGTTTATCTCTCAGGTTTAATGATTTCTTTCTGATAGACTACAAAAGAGCGCTTTATTGAAAATATATCACCAAAAGGTTAGCAAAAATTGAAAGTGGTAATCAGAGGAGATTGAACAAAAACAGTTTTCCTCGCCAATCAAGTTTTTGTATTTCACACCTTCAATTATATAAGACGCAAGTAGGTTACTTCGTATATAAGACGTATCGTTTTCGTGTTCTATTCTTGGTACAGACATGTTCGTATTATTCGCCCATCATTAGAGGGTATTCCGTTGCGCTTTCGCTTGCCGTTTCATATCCCTGTACGCACGTGTCAGGTACACGTGCTCTTGATAAATGGCGTTCCCGTATGGTGTTCAAAGTTCACCACTGACGCCGTGCATATATCGAGTGTTTTTAGCAGATGATTGATCTATAAATACTCAAGTTTACTAAACAGTGACTGTTATTTCACCATTGTATATGACTGTATATGTAGAATATCTTGCAATCGGTCCGTACTGTTAGTATAGTCTTTAAAGGATATTCACAAGATTACGCGTTGAGGCTTTTTCGTTTTTTTTCCCAAAACCTGTAGTACTATGGCAGTTTTCACTGACATTAGTTTCCATTACTCCTAAATGACCAATGAAGGTTAACTCCGTTGGTCTTTTCACATTTACAACAATTATGCAACTGATAAAATGTTTGCCTTAACTTTGGTTTGCTATTTGCATTTTATGTGCGTTGCTTATCTTTCTCGGTCTATATTCATGACATACGATGCAGTAACAGTTATTTCTTCAATTGGCGCATTTAGTACCCATTTATCGTTTCCTTACCGTTGATAGGAATTATCTAAAAGTAAATGTACTAGTATTTAATAGTATTGAGAAATTAAATTGCTTAAAAAAACATATTTATTCATGTTGTGTTGTATGTATTGTATTGTGTTGAGGAGTCAAATAGCCACTTGCCTTAAATAAAAGACAAGCGGATTGTGACACGAATGAATCTCCTGATAAAATATCTTACGTTTCTTCAACGTTACTGCCCCATCTAACAAGATGCATGGATAACAACTGTCATCATAGTCTGTCATAGAGATAGCGATAACATGCAATGTCACTTTCATGTTGATAATTGAAACACGTGACATTTTTTTCCAGGATATCGGGCTTTTAAGAGAGGAATTACATGAACTGTTCAAGAAATGCTCTGACCTTAACTACCTCACATGTTGATAGACCTAGTTAATTATAATTTAAGCCTCTGAAAAAGCTGAGTATACAATATTAGTGCCGTCAAATAATGCGTCTTGTTTCATCTACATGTAATACATTTCTAATTTGTCTTGATCGTTATAAAAAAATATTTGCTGCAAGGACAGAGTAGGAGCAAGGACTAGATTAGTTTATGATTCAAATATTCAAACGTATATGATTCAATATATGACATAAATAGTTACATCGACGCAATTGCAAACGCAGAAAAAATACATTCTAAAGTTCATGAGATCTTGAAATTAAACTTATTACTTTGCAAGCAATTGGGTAGACAACTGGTATCTAGTTTGCATATACCAAGTATGACTCCTGCAATTTTCCACCTATTCTGCGGGTTGGTTCTATGAATGCTAAATCGGGCTGCATCACCGGTTGCCAAATGTTGCCTGCAAACTATTATTGGTTTACGGTACAATGGCGAACGCAGATAGTCTCCTTATATACAAGACTGCTGTGTCATGTCTCTCTAAAGGAACACGTGATAAATTATTGTTATCATGGCTTGGTTGTTGTTGTTGTTTCCTACCTACGCAAGACGTTCACGTTTATTGACTTACTTGATGTAACATGCTGGGAGACATATTGCTCGCTGCATTTGATATCTTTCACAGGTTGCGCAAAGCTCGTGCATTTTACCAGCAAGGTTATGTTACTAAATGAATATTGATATTGTGTATTAACACATTCGTTGAGAACATGTTGGATCTCCAATACATTTATTTAAGAGGTGGTCGTTGTGGCAAATAATACATTACTCTCGGATGCCCTAGGGAATGTGATAAAAGGTAAATGCATTTGAGCATTTACAAAAAAAATATTAAATGTTTAATACATATAAACTGTTCGCGGACACACCATTAAAATAACTGTCACATATTAAGACATATCAAATAAATATTTGGCTATCAAATCACTGAGTTGATACTCGGTGATTGCAAATGATAATGCAGATATGCACATTTTGTAAGAGTGCAGTACGTCCTTTCGGTAGCTTGAACAGTATCAGTTTAAAGTCAACCATTTTAGGTATCAGTTTATATCGCCCTTGTCGTATACGAACTAAGAAGTCGATATAAGTGTGTATAATGTATTGGCCGCAATGTTGCAGCTTTATCTAGATTTTATGATTATTTACTTTTAGACATTTATCTGAAATTAATCGTTTATGAGGAAAACATACATAATTTGCATATTTTAACATTTTATTTTTGAAATGGTATATCGTTTGAATTTATTCGGACTTGTGGAATTACACCCTTATACATGTACGTACGAATAATACTTAATTAAGTTAATATTGCGTATATAAATGGTGTAAAAACGTAGCGCCTCACTATTATGCAAAACATTCCACGTAAGACGTTTAAACTATGTTCCTTGTTGAAACAGTGAATTCGTAACATGTAAAAGTGACATTTAAACGAGCTTCTCATGTTTGAACATTCTCGACAAGTTCATTAATGTCTACAATCTTGTGAGGTTAAGATAGTGGTAATCAATTATAGAGCGACACGCGCGTATTTGATGAATGTTAAATCACACCTCTAATATAAAACCTTAACATACACTTTGATATTTTCTTTGTAATGTTTTTTTCTGGTACGTGCGGTGGCAAATTGACCGCATTTGTTTCTTTTAAATGTATGGAATATCACATTTCTGTAGCTTCACCTTTCAATTTCAATATACTTAACTTGATATTTCAGATAAACCATTATAAGTGGCTGTTAAATATAAAACTGGATAGGCTGTATCAAGTGTATCCCGACGTGCGCACCGACGTGTTTATGCATTAGGCGCGTTGTACGGATGGTTTTTCCATATATTTAAGCTACAAGACGAAGAAACGCTTCTAGTATTGTAAAGCAAGTCAGCAATTTAGTGACGTACGATGATAGACAAAACGAACGTGTGTTTGAAGATTCGAAAATCGCGGAGCCATCTATGTCAAGTGAGGTAACTGTGAGAAGTGGACAAGAAGAATTCAGTGAGATGATAGTCTCCGACTTCCGGGGAGAGAGTCTCGGAGAGGACGTGATTACGGGTAGCGTTGATAAGTCACGACCTGGATTAACCGTGGCCTGTTGCGATCACAATCACGGCGGGCAGTATGGCAGAAGGGACCTGTGCAATATTAGTGTTCATTATGCAAAATTGCGAAATAGCGAAGACCTTAGTGGCGACCTTTGTGAAATAGGTGAAGCATTTATTTCAGAGGCTAGTGTCAATATCGAAGACGTGCACAATGAGTTAGGTGATATCAATCATAGTACGGAAATAATGAACCCGTACACAAGTGTATGTGAACGAGCGGATTGCTGTTATATCCAAACAAACACGGAGACTGGCTTTGGACTTGATATCTCAAAATCAAGGTATTTCAGTTCATTCACTTTAAATGCTTATGTATTACTTTCTAAAGTATGCGTTTTGTATTGCAAAAACATGTACGTTTTTTTCTGTTAACATTTTAGAAGATACTATATATTGCCACAGCCAAATGTGTTTGTCCCTATTCATAAACTAATAACCAATTGCTACATAATTTGGTTTGTTTAACATATAAAATCTTTGTGAAGAAAATAATATCAATTGAGATTGGAACATGAACTGCTATGAATATTAGACCAAACAAATTGTTTTTCCAAATTTGTCAGCATTTACGTTCAGAAATTTCATGTGAAATGTTTGAGAAGTTACTGATCCACATAATAAGATGTAATTGGCGCATTCTGAGCTAGTATTTTAATGGACCGTTATCACAGCCCGAAGTAAGTCGACCTCAAAAGCTCAAACACTTGTGAATAGCAAAGAATTGACGTTTACATTTCTTTGACAGAACCAAGGCGGTAATCTCAGTTTGACATTACTGTAATGATTTTTTGTTATTTGCGCATATTATCCTGTATTGTATTGGTGAATGGTAATTTGACCATTAAAGGGTTGACTAGCGATTTTTAAAAAAGATGTCCGCTTTGGTGTCGCTTGAGTTCAATTTAATTTATTTTTATATTTGACAAATGCGACTACAAGCTTTGCAGGCGTTCATTATGAACGCTCGTAACATTCACGTGTCAGTTGTATCGCCCGAAGCAAGACGTTGCAACATTGAAGCCAGCTGCTGTTTAAGTTGTTGTTGAAGTAGGTGACTGTATTTCGCAAGGTAGCTTAGATGTATCTAGCACACACAAAAATAAGTAGTTTATTTTACATAAATACCAACTGTCTAATTAAGTTTCTTATATAAATCTATGATGTTTGATAAAACTATACAAAACTGTACAACTGCATATAAGGTATAGTTCCACTAATTTCTAATTTTTTTACTAATTCGTATGTAATCTTGTTAACGGCTATTGGCTCATACCCTTAGTAAGGTATTAACTTAATACCTTTATCATACTAATAAGGTATGGGGGCTAAATTGCACGCCATTACATAAGTTATGACATAAACAATTTGCATTCAATATGTACTCACAGTTATAAATATATTCAACAGTAAATACGCAACATATTATACAATCAATTTGATCGAATCCCAATTGACACGAATCTTTTTTTATTGAGTTCATTTAGTGTCAAACGAATGAACTAGAAATAAGTGCATGCATCATTGTTATGTAACCTGAAATGTTCATACCAGTGGTCCCTTTTACAATGTAATAAAATTGACTGATATACTTTTGTTTTGTTTATTATCATATCTAGATATAAATATAGAATGTAATCTAAATTATGCCAATATATACCACAATATAACTAATACCAAAAAGGTATGTTTATTACCAACGCGAAGAGAAACACTGTCTGCTTTAAGTTATTTACGAGTATTTATTTTTAACATATTTTACCACTGATGATTCAAGTATATCTAGACATAAGTATGCGCTCTCAAGTACTGGTAATCCGAAAGATAAAAAGGCTTGTCACAAACATGCCTGATTAGATAAATTTACCACATTTAAATACGGTTAAAAACGGCAAAACATCCAAAACGGAAAGAATCTTAAAGATTGTTATATGTTTTCTTAGTGCAAAAGTGTAGGCCTAGACGACATACATTTTACGTGAAGTGCACAGGACGCTGATTAGGGTATCACGATGACGAGTCCAAAGATTAAAGAAATGAGTTACATCCTTTGGATAACTAAGGGTCACGCACAGAAACTGTTCATGAACTTATGCCTATAACGATTTAACTTAATCTTTATTTATTTACCTTGACTGTCATTTGTATTTATGCTATGTTTGTATCGTCGTTGTATCATGTACATCTTCCGAAAATGGAGGCAATTAAGATATATATATATAAGATTAAAAAAATATGCTACTGTATTAGTGTGCCAAATTAAGGTTTTAAACGTATAAATAGGCTTGGACTATTTGAGACATTCTTTTTAAATTAGTATTCATAGTTTTATAATGTCTTATCAAATGACATTGAACACAAAGGCTATTGTATATATGTGCCAAATTTATAATTAATCCCCGGCAAATATACGTCTGTCAGCGTATTGCTCTTCTTTTTGTTAACGTCATTGAATTAATAAGATGATATGTGGCAGTCGGAACATAATGAGAAACCGTAAGATATTTCATTCAAACACGTATTTTCGGTATTTGCAAAACCTTTTAGACGGAATAGACGTCTTGACGTTTTAACCACAGGTGCAACGTTTTATGACGAACGTATTGAGGAAATCCTCAACATATGAACAACTGTTCTTGTAAAAACCAGTTCTGCTGCTTGACATATTAAAGAGGATAAGTTATATTCAGAATTCCTTCTAAACTTGTTTTGATTCTTTCATATAATGGTTGGTACTTTCCCTTGTATATCCTTATGTATGTCCACGTACATTTGTTATGTTTATCAAACACACAAGCAAATCGTCACCTCTTTTTACGACCATTCCTATTCACCTTTTGCTACCATTCAGCTTTTAATGAATGACACATACATTTCCTCGAATATTGCGTTTAGTTTGATTGATGTTTTATTAAATTAGATGAAAAGCTATTATTATGGATTTAAACGTTACAAGAGAAACACACAGGTATGTTCAAGAAACTTATCAAAACTCATATTTTTAAACGCAGGTTCAATTTGATTATTAAATATTTTGTCTCAATTATTATGAACTGTTTCCTGAGTATAACTTCAGTTGTATTTAGGGTCAAACATGGTCTGAGATGAATGGCAAACAATGTTCCGCTTATAAATTAAAACTTCTTTGAACATTTGGTCACCTTACTAAGACCAGATCCGTTTGTTAAAGGTTGAAGGTTTTCTTTATTGTTATTATACTGACATTGTCGTGAAATAGAGGATTTGCTTTAAGGAGAAGATATATAGGCGCAAGGACAGGACTGTGTATCAAATGTTTTTGTTTTACTTTAAAGTCTTTAAAGGTGACATTTCGAACATAGTATCTTTTCGGACTGCTTTAATGACGTTTTACGATGGTTGGATGGGTTTTTGAGAGTAACGATTGTAGATGGGAAATGTTTGTAAAATTAAAGCTTGCAAATATACAAATGATAACATTGACACAAAATTATAGAATGTTCTTCCTTATAAGATATAACGATTTTTGGTTTCATGACCTCGTATTTAAGTATATGTTTAGCTAGGCTGTTTTCAGACTAAAACGTTTTCATGGACGAATGCATAAAAACTGCAAAGCATCCTAACCTATCATTACATAAATATTCCTGTGTTGTTATGCAGAAGCATAATTTCTTCATGTAACCTTCCTTGTAACCTAACATTTTACATGACATACAGGTGGGAACCATCTTAAGCATGCTATTTTACAGAAAACCACTTTTAGCAGACCACACAGGCAAATAATGTACATGGATGTGCATTTCTATTAAAGGAACGCTTTCGCAATGTGACACTCAAAATAACACTTGTAATTAAATCTTTTTAAACAATGAATTTATAGTACAAATTGTATCATGTTTTGGTTGCAAAAATAGTTTTTTTAATATTAAGAGCGCCTTAATGTGATTTGAATGGCAAACAGTAATACACACATTTTTTTTTAAGTCGGGCGTACACAAAACAATGAAGCAATGCGACATAAATTGCAGTAAATATAGTTGGGGTTTCAAATATGTTGTTACATACGTGTTGATGTACAACCGCACATGTTATAATTCCAACGTCAGCCACAAAAAGTCATATATGTACTCATCACCATACAACTACTAGTATTCTTAAACAAGTCGTTAATTGTCTCTAATTGTGAAATATTGACGCACGTTTCTCTGAACATGTCTGCTCCTCTACAACAAGTTAAAAAACTTGCATAATCTTATATTAATAGGCGTATCGCTGATACAGCGAATGCGTACAACACAATCTAAAAGTACCGATATGTTACATACACAACAGAATCCACTTTCAAATTGTTTGTTTTGCATATGTACAATTTCATTAATTCATTTTCATTCCGTTAACACTTTTCGCCTTAGTACAGTGCAGTAACAATTGACAAGTTCGGTATTTGAAGAATGTATGTATACACACAGAAACACATTAACAAACATCTAAACTGAATACCGATCTGTTACGGTTGTTATCTTTTTTGTAATGGTATCTTTTGAGGCCTAGTTTCCGTCCATGTATGTTTTGTGCTCTTTGAAAGTAAATGGGTCGAGTAACGGATTCAAGACAGCTTATAAATATGGTTTGATAAAACAAAATTTCTTTTCGGAAATATCTATATGCACCAACTATCAAATGTTTCTGACGGTTTTGATATAACACAGTATGTCGAATATTTGGTTATATACCGTATCCCTTTTGCATGTATATACAATCTGTCGTTTAGGACCACACGAGTTCATTTATTTCTTTCAATTTTGATTGCACATATAATTTAAGTTCTACTATGTTCACTCTCTGTTTTTGCAAGTTAAGTACAACACAAAAGACATGTTTGTTGAAAGATATTTATATTCGGCAAGTCATGTTGCAAAGAACGAATCGGCAAACTCAAAGGTATATTTCCTATATTCTAGAAAACTGTACGTGTTTTGTGTTCCAAAATGAATCAGATATTCAAAAGTGTTATACTATTGTTTCGTTATAAGACATGGGTCTTACATTTACTTGAAAAGTCCTATACATTTCCTAACTCTTCGGCGGATTATATTTATCAACGATCCGGGAGTCAGCACAGTCATTAATTTCATCATTGAGTTAAAATAAGAAGATCGGTCGTAGTTGAAAGCTGATTATATATAATTATCGTTGTTTATTTCTTTTGTTTGAGATAATGACATTTTTAGATGTACATAGCAACCGAACAAAAATAAATCTATCTACATATGTATGTAACATACACATATGCAGGAAAACAATTTGTTTTGAGCTGACATATGGTAACTATCTTATGCATTCTGATCATGGAAAAAAAGCAAATCCATCCTCATAATTTTAAACATAGCAGAATAATCAGTATGGCGTCTTCCTGCAAAATCAAAAGACAGCTTCTTGCCATTCGGCCTGGCAACCAATGGTAAACTGGGTCGTTTGTTTTCCCTCGATTTGCAGCATAAATACACAAACTAATCTTAAATTGCATGGTTTTAATGCCTGCATTACATTGTAATTTAAAGTTATATTTTCGGCATAAAAAACTAGCAAAAACTAATAGATAAATTGAATATGTGTCTGTACGACTGTTATCTTTTTAAAGACGGTTTTTGTCCATTTTGTGTAGTGTGTTTTGTATGCTATTTGTATATCGTTTGTTTCGAGTTACGAAAATACAACACCGGCGAGAAAAAAAGTGATTAACATAAAACATAGTTCTTTTCGCAAACATCAGTATATACCCACAGTTAAAACTTGGTTACCGTTTGCAATATCAAATTGTGTCGGGAAGCTGTTTACATTTCATTTTCCTTTGGCTTTAAGATATCATGTATTCTTTTGAAACACATAGCTTCCTTTTTCCGTTAGATGTGGGCTTGACATGAAACTTAAATACTAATATATTCACTATTTATTGCAATGTCAGCGTACTATTGATGACACATTTGTTAATAAACCTATATTTTCTGCGATCCTATGTTCTAGAGCTTGTATGTATTGGGTGTTTATAATTTACGAGAAAACGATATTCAAAAAGCTTTATATGTGGTGTTATCCTAATGCTGCATATATATTGTAATGTCGCATTGGATTATATTAAACAAATACGCTACTGAATATGCATGCTTACGAAAGGCTGTTGTTAGGGCTAATCCGCGTGTAATCAAGTTTTTCTTCCTTCCACTATCATTATTTAATTCAAATAAGACGATACGTCAGAGTGGGAATCTTATGCGAAACAGTCATCGTTGTTCAACTATGTCTAGACAATGGTGAAAGAAGAACGATATTTCATTCAAACAAAGTTTTCTCGGTATTGCAAAAAAAAACATTTAGACGCTTTCACTTCAGTTGCGCCGTTTTCTGACGAATTTATTGCGGGAAATCTTGACAGGCGACAATCATTTCTTTCTAAACTTTTTCAATACTTGACACTTTGCTTACAATATTTAATATTCATATTTAGTGCAAAACTCGTTCTGAGTCATATAACGCCGCCCGCTGAAATATAATACCTTTGAAAACGTACTTTTATGTTCGGTACTCTGTACTTATCTTTGCTGCGGTGAGATGATACGTAATGCTCATGAGTACTTAATCATAGTTAAAGTTTAAACCTGGAGATAAAGGTGTCAAACTTCTCTTGCCCAAGTGTTAAGCTTTGATTGATTGGTAAAGTACTATGATGTAATGATAACCATAATGAAAGGTCGCAACACGAACATTATCAGATATGTATGTCAAAGGCAAAAGTAACACTGAGATAAAAGTTAAAATTAAAACGACTGCGTTTTACCATACATGAGTATAAGTATATTATCAATTTGTATTCAAAATATTTAACTTCATATCAGATATTTTAATAGTTTTCTAAGAATAGTTCTGCCTTTCTGAAATGTTAAAAATAGTTTAAAAAGCAATGTGAAACTCGGAGGTAAGAAATCTGATTAGACAGTTCGACATAAATTACAATGAAATAAAATGAATTCAATTGTGTTTTCAAAACTTATTTTTGAAGGCAAAAATTATGATTGAAGCAGACAATGAGATGAAACAATGCAGCGTTAATTGAAGGAATGCAATTGTGGTGTTCAGACGGTGAATAATTGTCACGGAAGAGTTAAACAAGTGCAAAAGTGTTAATATTCCGCTGATGTGCAGCGTGAAAGCTATCACAGACCAATGCTACAATCCAGTTTTTGCATGCATGCATTCCTTTCTTAGTTGATAATTTGCATAGACAAATAAAACACAAAAACGATAAACACACTAAATTGTTTACGTTTCTGCAGCGGGTGTTATCTTTAAACAGAGTAAACTTTCTTTTGATCCCTGTTTCTGAACTTGTTTAACATAGTTACTGTAAGTATATATAATAATATTTCCTTACGAACTGCGATACCGCTGATATGAAACATTTTAACAAAGAACAATTATTCGGTATACATTGATATGGACCAGCTGGCAAAACTTGGTTACGGCTATATTAAAGTATAAAATGTTTTTTTTTAAGGTAGATGTAGACAATGCAATTTCGCTTTTATTTTGATCGATTTATGTCTTGTTATAAACTTGCGTTTCTTTCTGAATGCATTTACACCTTAAATATGTTCTATCAATTGCAAAGATAGTACATACCCCCAACTGTGAATGACAAAGGTATATCCGCTCATTTTAGAGGAAATATGGGTATTACAACAATGACCAATTTTATTATAATAATATATTTACTATTGCTGTCTAATTATTGCGTCGTGTATATTTCTAATTGTACCCTAATGTCTCGAATACATTGTTTGATGTTATGTATTATACTAAATGAAACCGATGTGCTCTGTTGTTGAATAAATGTTCAAGATGAAACACTTCCTTTGAATATTTGTTTGGAACCTTGCTTTGGTGATTACGTGTAATGGCATTGTGTGTTGTCAAGGTAATGATTGCTTTTGTGGTGTCCATTTACTGTCCTCTATGTTGACCCATCGTGTGATATCAATGTATTGTCCATACGTTGACCTGTTGTTTGGTTTCCATTAAGTATCTACTACGCTGACATTGTGTAGTTTCTATAAAGTGTCCACAACCTTTTTTCCCTCTTGTGTGGTGTCCGTTTAGTATCCTCTTAGCTGACATTTTGTGTTGTGTCCATTTAATATTCACTACGTTGGAATATTTATTTAGTGCCCACTACGTTGACCGCATTTGGGATGCCCATGTAGTATCCACTACATCGACCTCTTTCGGAATATCCATCAAGTTTCGACTTCGCGGACCGCTTGCGTGATGTCAGTTCCGTGTCCACTACGCTTACCTCTCGTGCGGTGTCCATTTAGAGTTCACTACGTTATAGCATTTACAATGTACATTAAGTGATTTAAAAGCTCCTGGGATATCCACTTAGCCTGGTGTCCGTAACAAACAAATAAGCATATAAAAAGTAAGCGTTGTTGTAATTAATGACGGAGAATATTGTTTGATCTCATGTACGAGGAGTATATAAATATCAAACCGTCTCGCAGTTGACTCACTTAAACAGACCAAGTACAATAAAGGCGCATGAGCCAGTGATTTGTATTTATTCAATACACACAAGTCAGGATTATATTAAATAATTCATTTCAATGTAATCACTTCGGGGCTCGTTTATTTTATTTTATATTTTCGTTCATTAAATAAAACTCTATTCGTGTTAGGACTGGATCGTATATTTATTTATAAAAAACAGCGACGTTCTACTGAATGGAGCTTTGATCTTTAATTTAACTTGACGTTTATGCAATGTCTTAGATTTACATTAAGAGAGTCATGAATACTTGAGCATTTGAGACAATGCTAAACGAGCGTATGTACAGGCGCGTGATATCTCACGGTAAATATCATGGCCTTCTCAGTAGGCATAAATGCACGATGGTAATACGATGAACGTAAACATGTGATATTGGCGGATATCTCGGAAAGATTAAAGACTAATTCTATCACCTTCACGCTAATTTTTGTTGATCAATTGATAAGGAAAGGAACATTATAATCTACGATTATAACAAAGTCTGCGTCTGTTTATATTTTTCCAGAGAGCAGTGTTCATGCGAGTGCCAATCGACGCGATCTTTCCAGTTAACAAATTGTGGGAAAGCAGACGAGAACAAGCATTTAAACACAGACGATCGTTTTAAAGGCGTTAAATCCCGTCGGAATTCAGGACGCCGGACACATAGTAAAAGTGGGGAGGTGACTTCGGTTGATATTAATAGTTCTCAGTGTAATAAATTTTGTAAAGCTCTAAGTTTGTGGATCCTCGAAAATATGGCTATGTTTGCATACTGCCAGTGTTTAATAGTACTAGTGCTGTGTGTAGGTGGCGTGTTTATGGGGATAAATTTCTCAGGTGACAAATCCAAGTCGGCAACTTTGCACTTGAAGCCCGATTCAAAGGAACCTCGTGTGTATTACTATACAAGTGAGAGCGAGGAAGATAACGTCATATCGGACAGGGGCCGCGCGGATTACCCGCACCTGCATCAGGCGACACGAGTAATATTGGTAAGAATCGAACGCTTATAAATTAACGTATACGTTAAATCACTATTTCAGATGTAATGTATGTTCTTAAATAAGTAAAACAATGCGTTTTCAATTGTATATTATATACTAAAATGTCCGTAGTTATTTCAATTATAAAGTATGTACATAATGACATAAAATATAAAGTATATAAGAACAATCGCTACTTTAATAATCGTTTCAAATATAAATCCATGCTGAAATAAATATAAACAAAAGCATTTATATATATACTAAAAAATATATATTACGTATCCTAGCACTCTGATTAAACTCTAAAAAGCTCCATATTGTTTCTTTAAATGATCAGACGACATCTCTTATGAGGTCAGGTTCAGTTGACCTTTCCGTTTCATTTCAAGAGCCCCTGTTTTTTAAAGGCGATGATTTGGTTATTGAAAGGTCATCCAATCGTGACCTCTCATGCGATGTCATCAGTCATAGTATAGTATAAAAATGTCAGATTAAAGATGATTTTAATGAGTATGTTATGCATGTAAAAGTGTATTTTTGAAGTCCATTATTTCCAACATTCTAAAATTAATTAAAAAACTTATTACAACACCAAATTTAATGAAAACAACGTATTAAACTTAAAATCGAAATAAACATATACATTTGCTTTCGCATCATTAAATAGAATTGCATAAATAAAGCAAATAGTGTCGAATAAGTGCAACTGGTTTTGCAACTGCACCGTCGAAAACTAATCATTGATTGAATCATTAAATAATGCGATTTTCTGAAGGGGTCCAACTAGTGTTTTAAATTGAAATATTGACATTGAAATTTTCGGTAATAAACTTTATTGTGTAAGACGTAACGTCAAAAAGTCAGACTACACTTTGTAACATGAAAACGACGTCAAAACAACGTCAAAATTTAACAACTCGGCGTAAATTCAACACATGA